>JAABKJ010075445.1:73158052-73254864 GCA_011634705.1 Andricus grossulariae | reverse complement strand
ATTGTTCTGACAAAGTGGGTAAATTTATAAACAATTAGTTGCATTCTTAACCGAAGAACTGAATTTGCAAAAAAATAAAATTTGTAAATAAAAATGAAATAGTTCAGTTTAAAGTTGAAAAAATATTTTCGAACCAAAAAAGGAGGTTTGACAAAATATATAAATTTTCCACAACAACAAATGAATTTTCAAACAAGAAGATTAATTTTCTACCAAAAAGTCGAATATTCAACTAAAAAATTAATTTTCAGAAAAAAAATAGTTTTAACAAAGTGGGTAAATTTATAAACAATTAGTTACATTATTAACCAAAGAAGTGAATTTGTAACCAAAATAAATTAATTTGCAAACAAGGAGAATAATTAAAAAAAAGAAAAACGCATTTTTTTTAATCAGTTAAATGTTCAACTGAAAAATGATTTTTCAATCAAAAATATTAATTGTTAGATATAAAGATTAATTTTCAACCAAAAGAGATGAATTTTCAATCAATAACATGAATCTCCATTTAAATGGTGGATTTTTAAACTAAAAAATATTTTAAATTAAGAGCCGTTGAATTTAACCAAAAAGGACGAATTTTCAACAATCATGTAATTTTTCAAATAAAAAATATCAGTTTTCAACCAAAAATAAAAGAAAAAAAACTAAAAGACAAACTTTCAACAAAACAGCTGAACCCTCAAATCTAAAATTAATTTTCTTTAAAATATTAGCATTAATTATTTTATTTCTCTTCAAATTATATGTAATTGAAATAAAGTGCTTATCTCTGAAAAAGATAATATTTATAAATAAACAATTTTTTTTAATTTTTTGAATTTGGGAATTTTGTCATTCGGGAAGTTTCTAGTGTCGCATATATTACTATTTGTTAATTTTCTGTCGGGAATTTGATTATTCGGGAATTTTCCAATTTGGGATTTTCATATTTCGGCAATTTTCTAATTCGAATATTTTCTTTTTCGGAAATTTTACAGTGTCGTTAATTTTATTTTTTGGTATTATTCAGTCGCCCCGTTTCTGTTTAAAAATTTTTCAATTCCAGATGATCTAATTTTGAAGGCTTTATTTAAAAATGATAAAAGTTCAATTCCTCTTCATTCCATTCGAATTATTTACCTTTTTTCAAAATTGCACCTAATCTAAAATAATTGGAATTATATACAAAAATGTGTCTAATTAATAATTTTTTTAATTGTTTACATTTTTCGTCTATAAGGAAATAAACATCCAGAAACGTAAACATGCTTCGCGCGCACGCATTTCCTGCTAGTGCATATTAAATCCTTTAAATCTGATAAGTGTCATGCAATAAAAATTGAAAAAAAAAAAATTTGAAATTATTAATTTAGGATTAAATTCTCTTCTCACTTTAAAATGTTCAAAGTACAGAGTAAAGTTCACTGGATCGCATTAAAAACAAGAGGGGAGTTGACTGCGAGCAATTGCAGTGTATCAAAAAATACCACTCGTTAAATTTTTATTATTATTATTATTATTTTTTTTTTTTAACTGAAAATATAACTATTCCACTTTTTTATATTTTGGGTGAATTGAACTAATTTTATTTTAACAATAAAATATGTTTTGGTTGAAATATCAACTATTACATTTTTTATTAAAAATTCCGTAGAAAATTCAAGGTTTGGTTTAAATTAAAATTTTTTTTTTAAATTCATATTTTCGGGTTGAAAATGGATCTGTTTTGTAGAAAATTCGTTTCTTTTAAAAAAGATTTAAACTTTTTTGGTTAAAAATACAACTGGTTGAAAATTATTCTTTTTTGTTGAGAATTCAAATGTTTTGTTAACCATTTTTTTTTTCTTAAGAATTAATTTTTTTAACTAAAAATATAACTATTCTATTTTTTGTTGCAAATTGGTATTTAAAATTAAAAGTTCATCTTTTCCAGTGGAAAATTCTAATATATTGTTGAAAATTCATGTATTTTGTTGAAAATTAATCTGTTTTGGTTGAAGATTTAACTTTTTTTTGCAAAATCGTCTTTTTTAGTTTACTTCAACTATTTTTTATTCAAAATTTTAATCTTTTCTGGTTGGAATATGATTTAAGTATTACATTTTTCTTTGAGATTAAATTTTTGTAGTTGAAAATTCAACTATTTGGTTGAAATCTAACTATCTGAAATCTTCAAAAATCTTTTTGAATTTTCTCATGAATGTTAGAAATATTATGTTCATATAACCCTAAAACAAATAAATGAAACAAAAAAATTAATAGTTATTCGAAATTTTGATTTTTTATTAAAAATTATTTTTTTACTCAAATAAAAAAACTACACTACTTGGATCCTAGTTAGATTAAATTTCGATTAAATCTAAATTAATGAAATTCGAACCTAAAATTTTTTTTTCAACTCACGTGACAGCATTGTCTTCGTTTTTGGATCTCCAAAACGGTATCCAGCAGCAATCGACCACTTCAGTCTTATTGTAGAAATAATCCTTGGATTTTGGATTAACGAAAATCGCAGTATTATTCGATTCGATTAGTGGCAAGTATTTTCCAAATTCGCAATTAATGGGACTTGCTTTTTCTACATATTTTTGAATCGCGGGATCAAATGGATCTAAATTAGGAATTCTACATCCCTTATTTCGTACCAAAAATCCAGAGTTTTTAAGTGCTGAAAAATGAGGCCTTATTTCAACGTAGTTTCCTGTAAAAAATAAAAATTATAAATAAATAGACCATTGTGCGCGCTATGCTGGCACTAATTACCATAAAAAAAAGATTAATTTTTCAACATTTTTTTATATTTTTTGCAGAAAATCTCATATGACTTGCAAACGTTATATATGATTTACAAAATTTTTTTATTGTATTTTTCTTACTCTTTATTTCTTATTTTTCTCATTCAAAATATGAACTATTTATAAAAGTAGAATTAAATTCGACTATTTGAAATTTGATTAAAATTTTCTATAAAATTCAACTTACTTTAGAGGGAAAACCTTTTTTGGTTCAAAGTTCAACTACTTAGTTGAAAGTGGAACTACTTTGTTAAACATTCATTTTTTGTTGATGATTCCTCATTTTTGTTTAAAAAACTTTTTTTCAAAATTTAACTATTTTGTTGAAAATTTTTTGTGTTTGTAAATTATTTTTTTTAACTGAAAATTTAACTATTCCATGTTTGGTTTAACATTTATCTTTTTCAGTTGAAAATTCAGCAATTTGGTTGAAAATTTTTTTCTTTTTTTTGAAACTTTGTTTTCTTTGGTGGACTATTAATTTTCTTGGTGACTAATCCATCCTTTTGGTTAAAATTCATTTCATTGGTGGAAAATCTAACTATTAGGCTGAAAAATCCTTCAAATTTATTACTGTTTTTCATAATTAATTATTATTATTTTAAATTAACTTTTTGTTAAAAATTCATATGTTTTAATGAAGATCTGTCTTTTTTAGTAGAAAATTCAACTATTGGGTTTAAAATTAATTTTTTTTATTGAACAATCATTATTTTAGTTGAAAATTAATTACATTGCTTAAAAACTCAACTATGTAATTTTTTGAAAATTCGTTCTTTTTTGTTGAAAATGAATTTTTTCGACTGAAAATTTAACTATTCTTTTTGTAGAAAATTAATCTTTTTGTTTGAAAATTCATTTTTTCATTCAATTTTTTGAATTTACTATTATTTTTTGTAACTAATTTTTTGTCGAAAATTCATCTATTTTAATGAAGATCTGTCTTTTTTAGTAGAAAATTCAACTATTGGGTTAAAAATTATTATTTTTTTTAATATTGAATAATCATTTTTTTTAAATTACTCACTTTGCTTAAAAACTTAACTATGTAATTTTTTGAAAATTCGTTCTTTTTTGTTGAAAATGAATTTTTTTGACTGAAAATTTAACTATTCTTTTTGTAGAAAATTAATCTTTTTCGTTGAAAATTCATTTTTTCGATTCAAAAACTTTTTTTTATGGAAAATTAATTTTTTAAATTTATTATTATTTTTTAAAACTAATTACTTGTTGAAAATTTATCTATTTTAATAAAGATGTGTATTTTTTTAGTAGAAACTTCATCTTTTGGGTTGAAAATTCAACTAATGGGTTAAAAATTAATTTTTTTTTTTATTGAAGATTTATTATTTTAGTTAAAAATTACTCACTTTGCTTAAAAACTTAACTATGTAATTTTTTGAAAATTCGTTCTTTTTTGTTGAAAATGAATTTTTTTTATATGTGGTCTTATTCCAACTTGCAAAATTTACCTCCTAATTATATTTGAACCCATTTCCAGCATTAAAAAAAAAAAGTTTATTGTTGGCAATGGCTCAACTTGGAAAAATCTACCTCTCAATTATATTTGACCTCAATTCTAGTATTTAAAAACACCCCTTTATAGTTGGCCTTATTTCAACTTAGCAAAATTTACCTCTAAATTATAATTAAACCCATTTTCAGTATTTGAAAAAAACAGTTTATAGTTGGTCACACCCAATTTGGAAAAATCTTTTGCCTAACTGAAATTTACCCCATTTCCAGTATTAAAAAAGACAATCCTTTATATGTGGCCTTATGCCAACTTGGCGAAATTTACCTCCTTATTATATTTGAACCCATTTCCAGCATTTAAAAAAAAGCGTTTATTGTTGTCCATGCCCCAACTTGGAAAAATCTACCTCTCAAATATATTTGACCTCAATTCTAGTATCAATAAACACCCGTTTGTAGTTTTGTTTATTCCAACTTGGAAAAATTTACCTCTCAATTATAATTTACCCCATTTCCAGTATTTGAAAAAACAGTTTATAGTTGGTCACAACCAATTTTGAAAAATCTCCTTGTTAGTCAAAATTTACCCCATTTCCAGCATTTAAAAAAAAACGTTTATTGTTGGCAATGGCTCAACTTGAAAAAATCTACCCCTCAATTATATTTGACCTCAATTCTAGTATTAAAAAACACTAGTTTATAGTTGGCCTTATACCAAATTGGCAAAATTTAACTCCTGATTATATTTGAACCCACTTTCAGCATTAAAAAAAGCATTTATTGTTGGATACGCCCCAACTTGGAAAAATGTACCTCTGAATTATATTTGACCTCAATTCTAGTAATAAAAAACACACGTTTCTGGTTTGCCTTATTCCAAATTGACAAAATTTACCTCTCAATTATAATTGACCCCATTTTCAGTATTTGAAAAAACAGTTTATAGTTGGTCACACCCAATTTGGAAAAATCTCCTTCTTAATCAAAATTTACACCATTTCCAGCATTAAAAAAAAACGTTCATTGTTGGCAATGGCTCAACTTGGAAAAATCTACCTCTCAATTATATTTAACCGAAATTCTAGTATTAAAAAACACCCGTTTATAGTTTTCTTTATTCCATCTTGGAAAAATTTACCTCTCAAATAATTTACCCCATTTCCAGTATTTGAAAAAACAGTTTATAGTTGATCACACACAATTTGGAAAAATCTCCTTTTTAATCAAAATTTACCCCATTTCCAGCATTTAAAAAAACGTTTATTGTTGGCAACGGCTCAACTTGGAAAAATCTACCTCTCAATCTTCTTCTGAATTAAAATTTACCCTATTTCCAGTATTTAAAAAACGACCCCTTTATACGTGGCCTTATTCCAAGTTGGCAAAATTTACCTCCTAATTATATTTGAACCCATTTGCAGCATTTGAAAAAAAGCGTTTATTGTTGTCCATGCCCCAACATGGAAAAATATACCTCTCAATTATATTTAACCTCTTTTCTAGTATTAAAAAACACCCGTTTCTAGTTTTCTTTATTCCAACTTGGAAAAATTTACCTCTCAATTATAATTTACCCAATTTCCAGTATTTGAAAAAACAGTTTATAGTTGGACACACCCAATTTGAAAAAATCTTTTTCTTAAAAAAAATTTACCCCATTTCCAGTATTAAGAAACCCCCTTTATATGTGGCCTTATTCTAACTTGTCCAAATGTACCTCCTAATTATATTTCAACCCATTTCCAGCATAAAAAAGCGTTTATTGTTGGACATGCCCTAACTTGGAAAAATCGACCTCTGAATTATATTTGACCACAATTCTAGTATTAAAAAACACCCGTTTATAGTTGGCCTTATTCCGACTTGGCAAAATTCACCTTTTAATTATAGTTTATCCCATTTTCAGTATTTAAAGAAACTGTTTATAGTTGGTCATACCCATTTTGAAAAAATCTGCTTTCTAAGTGAAATTTATCCCATATTAAGTATTTAAAAAACCACCCCTTTATATGTGGCCTTATGCCAAATGGCAAAATTGGCCTTCTAATTATATTTAAACCCATTTCCAGCATTAGAAAAAAACGTTTATTGTTGGTCATGCTCCAACTTGGAAAAATCTACCTCTTAATTATATTTTACCTCTATTCTAGTATTAAAAAACACCTGTTTATAATTGGCCTTATTCGAGCTTGGCAAAATTTACCTCTCAATTATATTTGATTCGATTTCCAGCATAAAAAAACTTTTATAGTTGGCCATATCCCAACTCGGAAAAAACTACTTCTCAATTTTAATTGACCCCATTTCCAGTATTTAAAAAAAAAACCGTTTATAGTCTGTCATATCCAATTTGGAAAAATTTCCTTCTTAATTAAAATTAACCCCATTTTCAGTATTAAAAAAAACACCCCTTTATACGTGACCTTATTCCATGTTGGCAAAATTTACCTCCTAATTATATTTGAGCCCATTTCCAGTATTTTGAAAAAAAGCGTTTACTGTTGTCCATGCCCCAACTTGGAAAAATCTACCTCTTAATTATATTTGACCTTAATTCTAGTATTAAAAAACACCCGTTTATAGTACGCCTCATTCCAACTTGGCAAAATTTACCTCCTAATTATATTTGAACTCATTTCCAGCATAAAAAAAGCGTTTATTGTTGGACATGCCCCAACTTGGAAAAATCTACCTCTCAATTATATTTGACACACAAATATTTGCGAATTCAAACTATTGAGAATAAACAACTTTAGTTTCAAGGCCCCAAAAATTATACTGTCTTTATAACTGTGTATTGAAAACTATGACTTTTAATCGAAATTATAGAAATTTTAAAGATCATACAAATTACTAAGAGGTATTGTATCATGTACATTCAAAGCGATTGGATTGATTTCACTATTTAATAATGAGATTTGTCTGACAAAAAAAAAATATTTAGTCTCATTTTCACCGGCAAAAATAAAACGAGACGAGACAAAAACATTCCCGCCTCGTCTCGTTTCTCAGAATTTCTCGCTCGACGGCAACAATAGGAATATAGAACCTTCAATGTGGACAAAGTGAATGAATTACCTCGGCTAAACGAGGTTTTACTGTGATATGAAGATTATTACATAAAATATTCTTTCAATCTTCCAAATAATGATATTTTTATCATTTTTCTCATTATCCAGTGAAAAAGAAAAAAGTGAACGTAAGTACAAAAAATCCCGAAAGGGGCGGGCGGTGGGGCGTAATCAACGTTTTTGCCACTGCAGATTTGCGCCTCTCTTACCGCTTGCTTTCAGTTATTTCAGGAGGTCAATGCGTAAAGTTCTTTCAGTAGCTTGCATGTTTTAGAATCTCTACAAATTAAGCGTTTTTTTTAAAAATATTTCCTCTAAATTTCTTTGAGTTTTAAAAATGATTTTCAAATTAGACGATTTCTGTGTTGATTTTTTCTGACGCTATTTTCTGTATGTTGAAGTGTTATAGAAATTTCTCTAGACTCTGAAGAGAGTTAAATGAGTAAAATGAGAGTAAATGCTGTCAGCAGCTCTCAACCTCTAGCAAATAACTTTCAGTCTTCTGGGTATCTAAATGTATTCATTTTTTTTTATTAATAGAGCTGAGGTTTCTTTAAAGATCTTAATTGATTTCTTCGTAAAAAAAAAAAATTATGTGTAATTGGATTATTCCAGGTATTTTTCTGTACGTATAGGGTTGCATATCATTTTCTTTGTTAAAACATATATTACAAATTGGAGTTCTTTATTAACTGAAACTTTTACTTGGTATTCCTGAAATTCAAATTTTTTTGTAATTGCTTGTGACTTATTTCACACTACATTGTAAGCTTATTACTTGAAAAAAATTCGTGTCTCTATTTTTCTACAACTTCCTAAATTGTATGCTGCTGTAGACGCTATTTTTTGTCTCTGAAGTGGGTCTGAACTTTAGAGCCGAAAAGAAACATAAAGGAGCAAAAACACAGTAAAGTTATCTTATGAGAGACTGCTTTCCATGTAAGGAAAAACTTTCCAATTTTTTTTTTAATTGTAAAATTGTATTCACATATGGTAAACAGACCATATATTTGAATTACTTCTTTAATTATCTTATTTATAATATTTGTAAAGCAGTACTTGATAATATGTACAGATTTTTTCGAAGGATATCATTTTGAATACCTACAACTTTCAAACATTTTAAAGTGAGATCAAACAAAAGCTCACTAATTTCTAATTCCGCCAATATTTCTTTGAGATACATGAATTTTTCATTTTACCTTGGCATGCATTTTTTAATATTATATTTAGTTAAAACATGCAGTGAATTTATGCATTTCTATTTATTATGATACATAATTGAATAAAAGACTAGTTAACATTTTTCCTGTATCTAGTTTGTTTTTAGGTCAAAGGTTTACATGTTACGATGTTTTTTAATTTGTTCACTCAGAAAAATCTTTGTTTAATGCAGCCAAACATTTGTTTGACAATAAGTTGAAGATAGAATTTGTCTGATACAGATGAAATTGGTTTGAGTTAAACATTGGCTTGTATGTTATTTTTTATTCAAAAAAATATTTGTCTGGATTAATCAAATATTTCTTTCACCCTATATAAAAAAAGAATGTGTTTGATGAAAACAAACATTCTTATAAGTCTAGCATATATTTTTTTCTCTTCTCATTCGTTTTGATGGGCAGATTTTATTTTATTGTCTGCTGTGCACAAATTGACATCAGTCATAAATATGAAATAAAAAAAGAATAACATAAAATAACATTGAACTGTGAATTATTGTGAATGAATATTACTTGTGTGTTGCAGAATTTTTGAGAGTTATATAGAAATCTGTTTTATTATAGTCACGAGATGTATGTCAGCAAGACCTCCTCCGGACCAGACAGAAATCCATTCAGAATGACCAATGACAACAAGAAATCGTATTCTGAATCGAGGAAGGACAATCATCACAAACGGAGACAAAACAATCGGTATCAGCGACCAATTCCCCAAATATGGCGGAAATAATCACTGAAAAATTAGGAGAAAGAGGTGACTTTCTGGGTAGAAGAGACACCAATAATAGACCCAGCATAGTGGAGCTCGGAAACGACAGTGATGATTTCAAGCCTAGACGAAATAGTATGTTTCATAATCCCTATTTTCGTCATCTCAAAAATGATATACTTTACATTAGGGTGGAAAAATGTTATAAATTCGAAACGCCTTAGCACTGAAAAGTTACCTTTTTGGTCCCTTATAACTTCCATAAAATTGGCAAATAATTGATTAATATTTTGTGGTTGAGCGGGGTCAAAATAGAATTAGAAAATTTATTGATGACAGAGTTTTGGAAAAATCTTAATAGTATACTGTGTATCGAGGGTGTAAAGAAGGCTATTTTGAAGAGTGTGAATTTGCTGCCCGAGCGAAGCGAGGGCCGCAGTCACACGAGGCAAAATAGATAGATGACTTTTCAACGAAAAAATATAAACTTTCAACCAGAAATTAAATGGTTATGTGTTCAGTTAAAGAATTAATTTTTTACAAAAGAAAAGGAATTTTCAACAAAATAATTGAATTGTTAAGCTATGAAATTAATCTTAAACATAATAAATTAATTTTCCACTAAAAAAGATAAATTTTCAACCAAAAATAGAATGGTTATATGTTCAGTGAAAAAATTAATTTTTGACAACAAAAAAAGGAATTGTCAACAAAATAATTGAATTTTTAACCAAAGAAATTAATCTTAAACATAATAAATTAATTTTCAACTAAGAAAGATGAATTTTCAACCAAAAATAGAATGGTTATATGTTCAGTGAAATAATTAATTTTTGACAATAAAAAAAGGAATTTTCAACAAAATAATTGAATTTTTAACCAAAGAAATTAATCTTAAACATAATAAATTAATTTTCAACTAAAAAAGGTAAATTTTTAACCAAGAATGAAATTGTTCAATTTTTAATTAAAAAATTAATGTTTGACAAAAAAAAAGAGTTTTTAACAAAATAGTTAAATTTCCGAGCAAAAAAAAGTTTTTTGAACTAAACTGATGAATCATACACCAAAATAATGAATTTTTAACAAAGTGGTTCCACTTTCAACTAAATAGTTAAATTTGAAATAATTTTTTGCCAAAAAGATTAATTTTCGACCAAAAAGATAAATTTTCGACCGAAATAGATGACTTTTCAACAGAGAACATGAATTTTCAACGAAAAAATATAAACTTTCAACCAAAAATGGAATGGTTACGTGTTCAGTTAAAAAAACAATTTTGACAATTAATAAAGGAATTTTCAACAAAATAGTTGAATTTTTAACCAACGAAATTAATTTTTAACAAAATAGTTAAATTTTGAACTAAAGAAACTAATTTTCAAGCATGATAATGAATCTTTTATAGAAAAAATTAATTTTGAGCTAAATAGTTGCATTTTCGACCAAAAAGATAATTTTTCTACCAAAATAGACGAATTTTTAACGAAAAGAGCTAAATTTTCAACTAAAAATAGAATGGTTATATGTTCAGTTAAAAAAATTACTTTTTGACAACAAAAAACTGAATTTTCAACAAAATAATTGAATTTTTACCCAAAAAAAAATTAATTTCCAACTAAAAAAGATAAATTTTCAACCAAGAATGGAATAGTTCAATTTTTAGTTGACAACAACAAAAAAAGGAATTTTTAACAAATTACTTTAATGTTCGACAAAAAAAAATCTTTTGAATTAAAAAAATGAATCGTATACCAAAATAATGAATTTTTAACAAAGTGGTTCCACTTTCAAATAAATAGTTAAATTTGAAATAATAAGTTTTTGCCAAAAAGATTAATTTTCTAGCAAAGAGTCGAATTTTTAACAAAATACATTAATTTTACAACAAATTGTTGAATTAGTAACTAAAGAAGATAAATTTTTAACCAAATACGAAGTAGTTATATTTTTAGTTCCAAAATTAATTTTTAACAAAAAAAAAAGAATTTTCAATAAAATATTTCAATCTAGTACCAAAGAAATTAATTTTTCAAGTATAATGATGAATCTTCAATAAAAAAATTACTTTTGAACTAAATAGTTTAATTTTCGACCAAAAAGATAAATTTTCAACCAAAAATGGAATGGCTATGTGTTCAGTTAAAAAAAATTGACATTAAGAAAAGGGATTTTCAACAAAATAGTTAAATTTCTATCCAACGAAATTAATTTTCAACAATATACATAAATTTTCAACAAAATAGGTAAATTGTTAACTAAAAAACGAATTTTCAAGCATAATAATGATTCTTTAATAGAAAAAAATGAAATTTGAGCTAAGTAGCTGAATTTTCAAACAAAAAGATCAATTTTCCACCAAAATAGACGGATTTTTAACGAAAAGAGATAAATTTTCAACTAAAAATAGAATGGTTATATTTTCAGTTAAAGAAATTAATTTTTGACAAAAAAAAAAGAAGATTTTTCAACAAAATAATTGCATTGTTAACCAAAGAAATTAATTTTTCGCCATAAATTAATTTTCAACTAAAAAAGATAATTTTTCAACCAAGAATGAAATTGTTCAATTTGTAGTTCAAAAATTAATGTTTGACGACAACAAAAAAAGAGTTTTTGAAGAAAATAGTTAAATAGTTTAATTTAAAATAATAATTTTTTGCCAAAAAGAATAATTTTCTAGCAAAAAGACGAATTTCTAACAAAATACACGAATTTTACAACAAATAGTTGAATTTGTAACTAAAGAAGATACTTTTTTAACCAAATACGTAGTAGTTGAATTTTTCGATCAAAAATTAATTTTTCACAAAAAAAAAAAGAAAAGAATTTTCAATAAAATATTTCAATTTAGTACCAAAGAAATTAATTTTCAAGTATAATTGATGAATCGTCAATAAAAAAATTAATTAAAAAAAAATTAATTAAATAGTTAAATTTTTAACCAACGAAATTAATGTTCAACAATATACATGAATTTTCAACAAAATAGTTAAATTTTTAACTAAAGAAACGAATTTTCAAACATAATAATGAATCTTTAATAGAAAACAATGAAATTTGAGCTAAATAGTTGAATTTTCGACCAAAAAGATAACTTTTCTACCAAAATAGACGAATTTTTAACGAAGAGATAAATTTTTATCTAAAAATAGAATATTGTATGTTCAGTTAAAGAAATTAATTTTTAACAAAATACATGAATTTAATATCAACTGTTTTTGGATAAAGTTTAATCTTTTTTGTTTGAAAAATCATTTATTTTGATAAAAATGCGTCTTGGTAGAAAATAAATCTTTTTGGGTGCAAATTTAACTACCTGGTTGTAAGTTAAACGTCTTTGTTAAAAATTATTTTCTTGATTAAAAATTCATAATTTTAGTTGAAAATTCATCTCTTTGGTATGAAAATTCATGCAGGTAATTTTTGTTAAAAATTGGTTTTTATTGGTAGAAGATAAATCATTTTAGGTGAAAATTTAACTAACTTTAAGTTGAACAAATTAGTTAAAAATTAATAATTAAAAAAAAAATTCATCTCTTTGGTATGAAAATTTAACTATTTTGTTGACTATTTTTTTGATTGAAAAATAATTTTTTTACTAAAACTTAACTTTTCCATTTTCTGTTAAAAATTTATCTTTTTCAGTTGAAAATTCAACTATTTATATGAAAATTCATGTATTTTGTTAAAAATTCGTCTCTTTTGGTAGAAAAATAATCTTCTTGGTTGAAAATTGGTCTTTTTGTTTAGAAATTCAATTATTTTGGTAAAAGTTTAATGATTTTTTAAAAGTTGGTTTCTTTTTGTTTGAAATATAAACTGTTTTTGGATAAAGTTTAATCTTTTTTGTTTGAAAATTTATTTATTTTGATAAAAATGCGTCTTACTTGGTAGAAAATAAATCTTGTTGGGTGAAAATTTAACTACCTGGTTGTAAGTTAAACGCCTTTGTTAAAAATTAATTTCTTGATTAAAAATTCATAATTTTAGTTGAAAATTCATCTCTTTGGTATGAAAATTCATATAGGTGATTTTTGTTAAAAATTCATTTTTATTGGTAGAAAACAAATCATCTTAGTTGAAAATTTAATTATTTTGTAGAAAATTAGTTTTTTTTAATGAATTTTCTTTTCACTGAAAACTTAACTTTTCCACTTCCTATTAAAAATTGGCCTTTTTCAGTTAAAAAATCGACTAATCATTTAAAAAATCATGTATTTTGTTGAAAATTCGTCTTTTTGGTTAAAATTTCAACTATTTTAATGAAAGTTGAATGATTTTGTCAAAAATTCTTTTCTTTTTGGTTAAAAAATACAACTATTTTTGGTTGAAGTTTAATCTTTTTTTGTTTGAAAACTCGACCATTCGAAAATGCATCTTTGTAGTTAGACACTTCAAGTATTTGGTTAAAAATTCCACTATTTGGCTGAAAATTTAATTATTTTGTTGAAAGTTCAAGTATTTGATTAAAGTATTTTTTTTTTGTCAAAAATTCAACTGCTTTGTTGAAAATTCGTCCTTTTGGGTTGAAAGTTCAACTGTCCTAACAAAAAATGCAATTACACTCAGGTGTTCTATTCTGTGCCAGCCTCGGTTCTTCTCGGCAAAGAATCGATCATTTTTTGAGGTTATGTATCATTGCTATGCTGAATTTGAAAATCCTCCATTAACCAGTTAACTGGTTGAAAATTATCGCTAAATTCCGTTGTTTTTTTCGAATGCATACATTTTTAACAACTTACTTTGAAGGTTGCCGGGCCCTTTAACATTTCATTGAATATTCGAGCTTTTTTCCGAACCATCGTTGTCGAAATCGGTTCACCAGAGTCTCGTTTTTGGGTAAACCATTCGAATAAAGCGGCCTCTAATTCAGTATTCTCAGCCGATTTCATTGATTTTTTGTTTCTAAACTCAAAGGCGTTGGATTTCTTAGTAATTTCAGCGGCGCACTGAACAATTTTGCGTAAAGTTCGTTCACAAATTTTGTATTTATCTAGGATCGCATCTCTTGATTCGCCGTTTTTTATTTCTTGCAAAACTAGCGATTTTTCGCTCATTGACAGAAAAGTTTTTTTCCTTGGCTCAGCCATAATATCGAAAAAATGAATAAACTTTTTACACGTTGAAAGGTCCGAGAGTCGCGACGTCAAGTTGCGTTAAGTTGTAAACAACTTCTGGGCAGTGATCCCAACTTTGGCATCTTGAGCTACTGCGCGTGCGTGGCGCAGGGGCTGTCATTGGTCGCTGTCGGCGCGTGATTCAAACTGGGCATAATTAATCATTATTGAAATTAAAATAGATAATAATTATAAATTGCAGAATATACTCAAGATAAAATGTGTGTACTCAAATAAGAACTACAACATATTCAAGTTCGTAAATGCATTTATAGTTTATATAAATATATTAAGGTTAAAAATATACACATAGAGAATTTGTAAAATATTATAAATAAGTATTTTTAAATTTGTTAAATAAACATTTTTCTTTTTCAAAAACCTTTGTTAATAAAATATAAATTTATCTTTTGAATTCAAATAAAATATGCTATTATTAGAAAAATATACGCATTAGTATTTTTATTCTAACCTTACATCACAAACTGTGTAATTTATGATGTTAATATGCGATTTATAATAATTATCTAATTTATTTTCAATAATTGTTAATTATACCCAGCTTAAATCGCGCGCCAATAGCGACCAATGAGGGCCGCTGCGCCGGGAAAGCGCAGTAGTTCAACATGCCAAAGTTGGGATCACTGCTTCCAGGTTTGGTACCTCTCGTACTGCGCGTGCGTCGAGTCTGGTGGCGCGCTTATTTCAAATGATTAATTGCAGGGTGACCGCTGGACCGGGAATTTTACAAATTTTTAGAAAAAAAATCTGTCCAACTTTGATTTCAACCGTTTTTTGAATAATTAGTTGTTATCTTTTTCAATTATGATATCATTCCGCCTCTCGACTATTTTCTTTGGGGTTATTTAAAGAGCAAAGTATACTCAACGCAACCCCAAAGCTTAGACGAATTGTATAATCGGATTCTGCAAGAGGCTACTTTGATTGGTAGGGAGATGATTCGTAATGCTGTAACTCATTTTTACAATCGCATAGCTTTTTGTCAAGAAGCTCAAGGCTTTCAGTTCGAACATCTTCACTGACGCGTGAGAGGCAAGGGGACTCACGCTAATCAAGCACCCCAAAGGGAACAGAATTTACAACGTCCACGTCGTTGTTCCTGGGTAATGCTAAACGTAAACGTAAACTGCTTGGAAAAAACATTGGAAAACCCTTGAAAATCATCACCAAGATCAATACAGAGCTCACCAATGAATTTCTCGTTTAAATTTACTTCAGGAATTACACTGACCTCTTGGAAAACTTTGTTAATTTCAAATAAGCTTTAACTGACCTGGAACGTTATAATTGACCTATGACTTTGGTACATATCTGAACGTAGAATTTTCAGCTCTATCGATTGCAGATGTAAAAAAAGGGAGTTTCCATTTAAAAAAACAAAGTTGACCTTAAAAATGTCATGAAGGTCAACTTCATGGTCAAAATGAAGGTCACCATTGAACTCCCCGTTGAAATTTACTTCAGAAATGTTCTTCACTTTTTTGAAAAATATTTTACCCGAGGAAATATCCAACCGTCCCGGGACTTTTTAGACACCCTGTATAAGTATATCGCTTAAAGTCAGTGTTTGACATATTACGAGTCAAAAGTAATGCGTTAACGATACCGTTATTTTCTAAACATTTTTAACGCCTTACCGTTACCGTTACTGAGAAAAGTAACATTTTACCTTTCCGTAACTTTTTTTTATGCCATTTTTAATAAGTCATTTTAACTTCCAAAAAGATTTAGACAGTTTCTTCTACTATAGCGAGTCACTTGCACTTACGCTTCCCTGTGACTTCCCTGTCAATAAGTCCTTTCCACTCAAAATATTATTGAACATCTTAATCACTCAGCATTTCTGTTCAGGAATGTGTTCTTAAGACGCTACAAACAACAACGACAACAAAAATGGAGAAAAAATCAAACAAAAAAGAGAATGTCTAAACTCGATTAAATAGGTTTTTACGAATTTTGTGTGTTTGAAATATTCAAAAACCTACTTAGAGCAGTGTGTCATAATTTTAAATAAATATTTCATAAGATTCTTATACTCCATTCTTTATACAAAATAATGTTCATGAAACAAAAATCATAAATTTTGAAATAAATTCCAATTTTCCTTATTTCGAAAAAACCTTTGGCCATTGTTATTATTTTATACTGAAGATATTAGTAGGTCATCAGACAATCATATCCTACAAGTAAATTCTAAGTCAAAAAAAGTTTTAATAATCTTTTAGGTGAAAACACTACTCTCGGGGAGAAAATTCGAGACTTCTGGCTTTGAAGTTAAAAAAAGAATTCAAGAAAAAATTGTACCTGAATGAATGAATGATCATTTTAAAGTTCAAAGTATTTTCGTTACGACAATGAGCCCCAAACCAATATGCCCGAAAATTTTTAATGGCTTATAAGCAGAAAAATCTCATTAAAAGTAAGGGAATTTGACAGGGTTTGAAGACAGTGAATTTAGAGTATAGATTTTCATTGATAGAATAATAGGAAAAATCTGAAAAAATGTGTGAAGGTACTTTCAACATTGTTCAACTAATTGCCGTTGTAACATTTTCAAAATATTATCCTTAGTTCTGATGATTATATTGAAGTAATTCAAAATTGTGGCTTTTACTTGAACTATCTATAATTACTTGCAGTTTTCAAAAAGTATCTACTTGTTTTCTTCTTCATGCGAATTGCGATATTTAAAGGCAGTTTTTTATAGTGAAAAGAAAGTGCAAGAAATCAGCGGGGTAACTTTGTTCTGAAATGCTTCGGAAGCACAGTTTGAGTAAAGGCGAGAACAAACCCAGCAAAGACAGAAACCCTGCTAGTTTCTTATAAATTTTTCCAACACAAAGAACTGTCTTGAAATATAGCTATCTGCACGATGAAGAAAACAATGACATACTTTTTAGGAACTACCAAAAATTACAGTTGGTCTGAATAACCGCATCCAATCTAAATCAGTTCATTATCGCAATTAGAAATGAAGATAATATGATTGTATATTTATATAAAAACGATTTATAATGGTTTTCAAATTTCCTGACGTCAATTGGTTGAGAAATGTAGAAAGTACCTTTATGAATTAAAAAAAAAATTATAATATTTTTGCATTCAAAAACTATGCTCTAAAAATCTCCAAGAGAGAGTCTTTTCCTGAGGGAGGGACCCTGTTTGACCGCAGATTGAGTGAAAATATGAGGTGTGTCACATAAGGTGTACCTGACTGGGAGGATTCGAATTTTCTCGCCGATAGATAGAAGTTCACTCTTCAAAACCCGTCACAGTACGTAATTGTTTTACAGAAATATTCCATTAGACTCACTTACTTTATTTTTCATGCAAAATAACTCAAACGTGACATTATTGAATATTTCGAAACAAATGTTTTTTCTATGTGAAATATAAAGTCTTTTTAAAAAGCCCACCAATGATTTAAATCTTTTTTGCCTGCATTTTGTGGGTATCAAGTTTTTCACTTCAACCAGCAGCTAACTTCATTTCGTTGAGTGCTGAGGGGAAAACAATGGACCAAATGCATGGGATTCGGTCCATTTTTGCCCTATTTTGCTAATATCATTCGTGTATTTGAGCCTCATACATACAAAAACAATATAATTTTTTAAACGAAAAGAAGCATTTTCAAACAAGAAGAATAATTTTCTGCCAAAAAGACGAATTTTTAATTGAAAAAGAAACATTTTTAACTGCGAATTTCAGTATATACTTAAGTTTTCAGTTGAAAAAATTAATGTTTAACAACAAAAACAACAACACATTTTCATAAAAATATTACGCAAATTTCAACCAAGGAAATGAATTTTTAACCAAAATAGATTAATTTTCAACTTGAAAAAAAAAAATTTTAATAAAAGAAAAACGAAAAAAAATAGTTAATTTTTCAACCTTAGAAATAATTTTTTAACGAAAAATATATTTTTTTTACTATAGAAAGATTAATTTTCAGCGGAAAGAGACGATGTTTCATTTGAAGTTTCAACCAAATGGTTAATGTTTGAACAAAAAAGTTAATTTGAACAAAATGTTTTGAATCAAAAATGGAATAGTTAAATTTTCATTCAATTAATTTTTATTAAAAAAAAAACACCTTTATTACTTGTCCCTCAGCGTGCAGACATTTTTTTAGCTGACGTCACAACTTGAAATACCTTACTGGATGAGTTTACCACCCACCAGAGTGCGCTACCTGTTCGTGTCCGGGTTCTGCGAAAATTAAAATTTAATATGTGAAAAATAAATTTTTTTAATACAAATTATTAATAAAAGTTTATAGTTCATTTGTAAAATGAAGTCAAAGTATCAGTCATTCAGTTTGAAGAGAAAAAATGGAACATTTTAAATACGGTCAGTTTCTCAATTTTTGTTGGAAAATGTTTTCTTTTTAAGTTAAAAATTCACTTATTTTGTTGCAAATTGAACTATATTGTTGGAAATTCAATTTTTTCAACTAGAAACTCCTCTATTTTATTTTTGGTTGAACATTAATTTCTTTAGTTGAAAATTTAACAATTTTGTTGAAAATTCGTTTTCTTTTAGTGGAAAATTTACCTTTTTTGATTAGAACTTCAAATTAAACTATTTCATTTTTGGTTCAAAATTCATCTTTATCAGTTGAAAGCTATACTATTCGGTAAAAAAATATAGTATGTTATCAAAACGCGTACTTTCAATTTTTTTCAGTAGACAATAATGTTATGTTTGTAAAATTCAGAACTACGCAAGAAAAAGTGACCAGTAATTCAAAAAAAAAATTTCTCTTTAAACTGAATGACTTACTTTTTCATTTCATTCTACAAACCAACTATAAACTGTTATTAATAATTTAAATAGAAATAACTGTTTTTCATATGTTAAATTTGAATGTTCCCAGAACTCGGACCCGAACAGATCGCGCACTCTGGTGAATGGTAAACTCCCCCTGCTTTCACGTTAATTTAAGAGATGGCGCTGTACATTGAGCGGCAAATTCAAATGTAATTCAAATGTATCAATAAGGATTACAAATTTTCTGCACCATCAATGTACTAAATTAAAACTTTTAAATAATTAATTTTATTTCATGCTACAATTTATATCTAAATGTCTCTAAACATTATTTTTAAGAATAATTTTTATGTTTTTGAAATATGTCGAAAAAGAGTCCGAAAGATTTTGAAATACATTTTTTTTTATTTTGCACGATTTGGAAAATTGTTTGGAAAAACTTTGAATTATTTCATTTTTCTCGAATTTTTTAAAATATTCGGAAATAATTTAAATCTTGAGATCATTTCCAGAAATGTAATGATTTCAAACAAAAAATTGGGAAGATTTTTAGGAATTTCGAAAAGTTTCAAGAAAATATTTAATGATTTCTTATTTCGAATAATTAATTTTTAAAGAAATTTCAAAAAGATTTCTAATTTCTGAATATGTTGAAAAAAGATTATCGATACCGAAAATAATGTAAATAGTCATGTATTATAAATATAAAATGGTATATAATAATAAAAAATTGATCATAATTAATATATATAATAATAACAATGTAAATGATATCAAAAAAGATTTTTGCAACATTTTTAAAGAAATATTGATTAATTTTGCACGATGATTAAAATTTGTTAGAAAAAATTTGTATTGCTTCAGGAGATTTTTAGAAATTTTTAAAAGATTCGAAAATAATTTAAACAAAAAGCTTAGAAGCTTCTTAAATATTTTGAAAACTTTTAGGAAAATAAATCAATTTTCTTTTAAGAATTCTGGGAAAATTTTGAATAATTTTTGAATAAGATTTAAAGTTTTTTAAATTTGTCAACAAACCAAAAAGTTATAAATAGAGACAAGAAGATTTCTGAATTTTTTAATGATTCAGGTTTTACATTTAAATATTGATTTCAAGTTTTAAAGATTTAAAAACGTGTGGAAATATAATGTGACATTTTTATTTTATTTTTTTTTCTATTTTGCAGGATTCAAAAAAGGAAAAATTGAATTATTTCAAAATATATTGAGAAATTTTCAAAGTTTTTAAAATTTCAAAATATGTCGAAAAATAATCCGGAAGATTTTAAGAAATTTTTTTTAAATTTCGCACAATTTAGAAAATTTGTTTAAAAACTTTGAATTATTTCATAAGATTTTTAGTAGTGTTTAAAAGATTTGAAAAAAATTAATTTTGAGAAGATTAAAAAAATTCAAAATGAAATGTAGATTTGAGAATATTTGGAGAAAAAAGAATCTTTTCATAAATTTTGAAATGTTTCAAAATAATAAATAATTCTCCTTGGGGCCATGTGACGAGTGGGTCACGTGACCGGCTTCCTACCAATTAGTAGCTTTCTACTAATTCAGATTTAGAGAGTATGAAACAACTTTTGAACTCTTATACCGGTGTTCCATAATGAATGTCCCTATTATGAAACAGCAAACAAATGTGATTTTTATATTAATCTGGCTTATTTTATATTATTTTCTAGATTAAATCGAACTGAATAGTACAATGAACTTTTATTTCAATTGTTCATAGAGATAAATAAATGTAATAAAAGTTTTCGTTAAAATTGACAAACCTAATCTATGAAGGGCAGTTTTCGTGAACGAAGTGGATTAAATTTTACTTTTTCTGAAAAATGTTTGTTATAGGCAATGAATTTTCATTTAAGTGGATGAAAAAGAAGAAAAAACTATGAAGGATGAAGTCAAAACTTAAGAAACTTTGTTAAAGTGAAGTGTAAATAAAATATTAGGCTAAGTACCCTTTTCGTTTTTTTTTCTTGTTCTTTTATTGTCCTCAATAATAACTTCACGTGCTTTGTTGAATATTCGTCCTTTTTTGGAAAATTAATCTTCTTAGTTGAAAATTCATATTTTTTCTTGAAAATTCAACAGCTTGTTTAAATTCGTTTTCGCTGTTGACTGAAAAGTATTTTATAAACGAAAACTCAATAGCTTTTCTGGAAAATTTGTCTTTTTTGATTGAATTCATCTATTTTTTATTTGAAATTAGAATCTTTTTTGGTTGAAATTACAATTATAATACATTGTTTGTAGAGAATTCATCCTTTTTAGTTGAAAATTCAACCCTTGGTTAAAAGTTAATCTCCTATGCTGAAAATTAATTTTTTTCGTTGAAGATTCATCCTTTTAATTGAAAATTCATCTCTGAAAATTTAATTTAACTACCTTGTTCAAAAACAATTTTTCTAACTAAAAATTTAACTATTTTGTTGAAAATTCATTTTTCTTGTTAGAAACTAGTTTTTTAACACAGAAAATTTAATTATTCTATTTTAGGTTAAAAATATATCTTTTTTTGATGAAAATTTAACTATTTGGTTGATAATAATGGACCTTTTTTATTTAAAAATTGAACTATTTGCTGGAAAATGTGTGTACCTTCGTTTAAAGCTAAACTGCTGAGTTGAAATTTAACTTTATTGGTTGAAGATTCAAATATTATATTGAAACTTCTTTTTTTCTTTTGGTTAAAAATTAGTTTTCTTAACAACAATTTAACTATTCAGCTACTTGGTTGAAACTTGAACTACTTTGTTAAAAATTAATTTTATTGTTTTACAATTAAACTATTTTGTAGAAAATTCTTTTTTTCTTGGTTAAAAATTAATTTTTTTTAACTTAAAATTTACGTATTCTATTTTTGGTTGAAAATAGATCGTTTTGAGTTGAAAATTCAACTAAGTAACTATTTTTCATTGCAAATTTTACTATTTGATTGAAGATTCAAATATTTGGTTGAAAATTTCGTTTTCTTTAGATGAAAATTAATTTTCTTACATGCAAATTTTACTAATCAATTTTTTGCGGAAAATTTATCATTTTTAGTTGAAAATTCAACTACTAAATTATTTTTCATTAATAATTCATATTTTTTGGTTGAAAATTCAACTATACTTGGTTCAAAGTTAAACTGCCTTATTGAAAATTAATGTTATTGGTTGAAGATTTAACTACTATATTATATATTGTTCTTTTCTTTGTTGAAAATTAATTTTTTTAAATGAAAATATAACTATTCTACTGTTCAACTACTTAATTCGAAGTTGATCTACTTTGTTGAGAATAAACTTTGTTATTTTAAAATTGAACTATTTTATTGAAAATTCTGTTTTTTTTATATAATGTTTTTAACTAAAAATTTAACTATTCTATTTTTCGTTGAAAATAGGTCGTTTTTAGTTGCAAATACAACTAATTATTTTTTTTCATAAAAAATTCATCTTGTTTGGTAAAAATTTGACTATTTGGTAGAAAGTGAAACTACTTTATTAAAAATTAATTTTATTGGTCTAAAATTGAACTACATATTCGTTGAAAAGGCTTTCTTTTGGTTGAAAATTAATTTGTTTCTAAAGGAAAATTTAACTATTCTATTTTTGGTTAGATATTGCCCGTTATTAATTTCAAATTCAACAGTTTTGTTGAAAATGTATGTATTTTGTTTTAAATTCGTCTTTT
Organism: Andricus grossulariae; assembly: GCA_011634705.1. Lineage (NCBI taxonomy): Eukaryota > Metazoa > Arthropoda > Insecta > Hymenoptera > Cynipidae > Andricus > Andricus grossulariae. Next base: position 73,232,001 of record JAABKJ010075445.1, on the reverse strand, counting down.
TCCGTAGAAAATTAATCTTCCTGATTAAAAATTCCACTACTTGGTTGAAAGTTGATCTACGTTGTCAAAATGTCAATTTATTAGTTAAAGATCCTTCTCTTTGGATGAAAATTGAATTATTTTGTTGAAAATTGAGTTTTTTGTTTGTTTAAAATCAATTTTTTCACTGTGAATTTAACTATTCCATTTTTGCATAAAAATTGATAGTTTATATAGTAAAAAATTCAACTATTTGGTTAAAAATTAACTTTTTTGTTGAAAATTCAACTATCTTGTGAAAATCGTGTATTTTAGGCATAAACATTCCACTGATATGTTGAAAATTCTATTATTTTCGTAGAAAATTCAACAATTTGGTTACAAATTAACTGTTTGGTTGAGAATTAAGTTTTTGGTTGGTAATGCATATTTTCGGGTTAAAACGTGAAAAATCTTTCTTAGTTGAAAGTTCAACGCTTTAAAAAAAAATTTTTTTGTTGTTGAAAATTCAATTCTTTTCATAGAAATTTGATCTTTTTTGGATAGTTATTATTATTATTATTATATCATTAAGCCGTTTCCCTTTCGGGGTAGGCGTGAATTGCTCGGTTGGATAGTAGTTCTGGTTGCTCGAACTTGGATAAAGGATCTACTAATTTGGTTTTTATTGGCTGCAGACTTTCTGGCTTTTCGAATGTTGATAAAAGAGATTCGAATTTGAGTTTTGTTCTCTGCTGACTTTCTTACCTCAAGAACTTCGATGAATGGACTTCGAAATTTGTTTTTCTCGCTCCTGGCTATGTTCTTTCTAGAACGCCCATCAAGAAGCTTCGAATTTGAGTTTTGTAGATTGCAGATTTTCTGATTTCTCGAAAGATGATAAAGGGTCTTCAGGTTTGGTGATTGTCAGCTGTAGAATTTCTCGGTTTTTAAAGATCTATGAAGGCGTTTTGAATTAGTTTAGACTTACTGGTTGCTCGAACATTAATAAAGGATCTACTAATTTGGTTTTTGTGGGCTTTAGACTTTCTGGTTTTTCGAACGGCGATGATGGAGCTTCGAATTTTGTTTTTCTAGACAGTAAACTTTCTGATTTTTCAAACCTCGATAAAGAGCTTCAAGTTTTGTTTATGTTGGCTGTTGACTTTCCGGTTTCCTGAACAGCAATGGAAGGGCTCTGAATTGGGATTAATTTAAATTAGAATAAACAACTAACAATTAATAAAGTATAAGAGTTCCTTAAATTCGTTTCAATTTTTAAAATTGTGTTGAATTTCTTGGAATCCTGTGATTTTTTTTACTTATCGTGGAAAATTCAAACTCTTTTCAATTCCTTGAATTCTATTGTGTTAAAAAAAATGTAATTATTTTTAACTATTCCGATTTTTTTGCATTCTCTCAACTCTGTTAGATTCTTTCGAATTATTATAAATTTTTATAAATTTAACACAAAATGCTCCGAAAATTTTTGCTACGATTTTCTATTTTTTCTGAATTTTTGTTTGATTTTTTTTCTATTATCTACGATAATGCATCCATTTCTATAGTTCAAAACGTAAATTCAAACTTCTTTTATATTAGAAAAAAAATTCTGTTCCGATAATGAAAAAAAATGTCACGACTATTTGTCTATCTCTTTAGGATGAGTTCGAATCGTAATGATTAAATATAATTAATAATGAATTAGATTCTTATCGCATACAATTTAAAGCATAACGGCATGGCAAATTTTCATTTTTTTCATCTGACGATCACGCAATTGTTTTTCTTTGTCGCTAAAGAAGTGATAGAGAATAATGAGAGATTCAGTAATTAAAAAAATATATGTTGATCATTACTCAATATTTAGATAAGTCGATTTACACAAGAAATTCAATCATTTTGTAGATTTCAATGATTTTTACACGTGTTGGTAGTTAAATCAAATTGAGACACGTCAACATTTTTTCATATTTATTTTTCTATACAATTTCACAACCTATGACTAACAGGTTGAACGTTTTACGAAACAGACGTAATGTTGAAATTTATTGACAGCGATATAATAAATATCAAAATGAACATGCACACAACTTTTAGTAAGTAATATTTTTTGAAAATATCATGGACTCGGTCCAAAACTAAAATGAGTTTAAAATGGGGTATTATACCTACTCATCCTACTCACAGGACCTGATCGACCTACTTAGTTACCGACAGAAACTCCATTCATGCCGGATAGTTTTCTTTATAAATTACTTACTACTCAACAATTAATTGCAAAAAATTGTTCAATTGATTTGCTGTAAGGAAATTTAAAGCAACTATTTATTATTTAAAAAAAATTTATTATATTTTACTGGTTAAATGAATGTTTTTCATAGTTATTCCTTTCATTAGTGACAAACTGATTTTATTAAATTTTACTCCAAGTGAATTTAATGAGTTTTATTAAAATATTTTGTTTCCCCCCCAATTTGGAAAAGTTGACTTGAATACTATTTTCTGATTAAGAAATAATTTGTCTGTTTGCTAGCTAATTTTGTAAAATTCATTACTTACATTATTTATTATGCCAAAAATATTGGTTATAATTTTTGATAAGAAATTCAACTGTGAAAAAAGTGAGCGAACATAAACAATTAAACAATTTCAATATTTTGAAAGTCAGTTTTTGAATAACATGATTCAAACAGTTACTGTTCAAATAGATCATAATCATTGCAACATCCACCTCAAAAGTTGACGTTTTCATGCTTCTAAATGGTAGCTGAAGTACCTTATTTGAGCAGATTGTGTGCGAAATAATTTTCGCGCATGAGCAGTTTGAAGATGGCTTACTCTAGGCACTGATGAAAAAGCTGCGCATGCGCATTTTCGAGATCAGGTACTTTAGACACTGGCATAGGTAACTTTAAACGCTGGTGTTGGTATCTTCAAATAATATTGTTAGTTAGTGGTTATGATGAGAATTATAGTATTATATGTATATTTTACGTGAAAAATTGATATTTTGCGGTTAAAATTTTTTGTTTTATGTATTATTATTAAAAAGTTGCTTATTGGTTGAAAATTCCACTGTTTTGTAGAAAATTTGTCTTTTTTGTTTGAAAATTGAACTATTTAGTTTAAACAATTCTTATATTTGAAATTCATATTTTTGGGTTGAAAATTCAACTATTTTCTTAAAAATTCAAATTTTTGGCTTGACAATTAAAAAAAGTATTTTTTTTTCTTTTTTGACTGGCAAATATTTCTAGTCTGAAAATTAAACTATTTTGTTTAACATTCGTCGTTTTTATTTAGAAATTGATGAGATGTTAAAAATTATTTGAAAGTGGAACTACTTTATTAACAATTTATTTTTTTTCGTTGAAGATTGATAATACTATACAGTGTTGAACGATGTTTTCTCGCGTAAATTTTCCGCTCTTGCTTACCTTCTAGGACAGAAGAAGCAGAAGTGGATGACGTACATGTTCCAGTTGCGTCGGGATTGGTTGCTTTAAGGAACCACGATCGTAGCTTCCGGAGCCTAAAACTTCTCTAAATATTAGGGCGGACATAAAAGTAAAAATTCTTTTGTTATAATTTTTAATTAAAATGTCATAGTTATTGAAAAAGTTATATTGAAAAGTTTTTGAATCTAAAAAAATAACATTTTTTCTATTCCTTTACTTTTGTTGTAAAACTAACTTCGTGGTCTTAATATTTTGCTGCGGAAGTTATTCCCGCGAAAGGCTTGATGTGTGTAGACTTGTCCCAACCCCGGAAATTCGTATTTTGGGTTGAAACTTCAACTATTTGGTTCAAAATTGATAATTTTATTTTATTTTTATTTATTTTATTCATTTATTAATTATATTTTTTTTTAATTAAGAATTTAACTATTTTGTTGAAAATTCATTTGTTCATGAAAATAATTTTTTTTAAATGGAACTGCAGATATTCCAATTTTGATAGAAAGCGGATATTTTTTAATTAATAATTCACTTATTTTGTTGAAAAATCGTCTTCTTGGAGTTGAAAACTTAATTATTTTGGTAGAAAATGCATATGTTTGGGTTGAAAATTCAACATTTTTGTTAACAATTCGTCTTTTTGTCTTGAAAACTCGACATTTTTCATGAGATTTTTTTTGATCAACTGAAAAATCTTTCTTTGTTGAAAACGCAACACTTTTTTGAAAATTTCTCTCTTTGATATAAAAATTAGTGCGTTTCGGCTGAGGATTCCAATAATTTGTTGAAAATTCGTATTTTTTGCTTTAATTCAACTGGTTTTAATTGACAATTAAAATATTTGTTGGTGGAAATACCAAATAATACAGGTTTCGTTGATTTTTTTTTCTTTAATTGAAGATTTATCACTCTAGTTGCAAATAGTTTTTTTCTTGGTTGAAAATTAATTATTGTTGAGAATATTTTCTTGAAAATTGATGTCATCTTTGGATGACTTTTTATAAAATTCTTTATGACTGTTGTCACTAAACGTGTTAAAAATATATTTGGAAACAACATTTTTTTACATTAACATTATTGATCTCCTAGGTGTGAGCTTGTTTTTATTTCTGAAGAAAAATTTAGAACAGCTATGGAAAATTAAAAATTGTTCATTTATTGCAAACTTGATTACCCGATACAACTAAATTTAGATTTTGAAATATTTGATAATTTAATTTTCTCACGAAAAAATGACATTAATCGTAAAGTTACTGATTGAATAGTAAACTAATAAATTAGAAATTTCAGAATTGTTATGCTTTGAAAATGTCAAAATAAAGAGCGTTTGAAAATTTGAGGTTTTTTTTTAAGTAACTCAATTTACAGAACACATCAATTTAACTGTTTAATCAGTAGGTTGGAAATTTAGGCAATTTTATGATATTATATATCTAATATATAATAATATAATCATAATATAATAATATTATTAATTATAATGGATCAATATGGGATATGAATTAATTATATATATTCAGGTTCTCTATGATCTAATTTCCTAAAGAGTCCTTTTTTCGATTTTAAAAATTTTGTTCGGTATTATATTTTCCTTATTTAACATTGAGAATTGCAATTATGTAGCAAATATTGTGAAAATTATTTGCCTTGAATAAGCATCAGATTGAATATGTATGAAATTGTGTGCCTAAAGAAGGTTATTTTAATTGTATAGTTTTTTTCCTTATGCAAAGTATACTTTGAGGTCTCTTTAAATAGTTTAAATCAAAATTTGTGAATGTCAACCAAATGCTAGTGAAATTATACAGATTTGATTAGCAAAAGGTGAGCCGCCAAAGAATAATAAAAACTTACTAATCCGATTAATCAAGATATTTCGTAATTCAATAGTGGAAAATAACTTTTTTCTTGCTCCAAATGAATAATTTACTTCAATAAAATAACGGGAATGTGGAACAAAGTTAAGAAAGATAAGAATTTTTTACAATTTTAAAATGACGAGGGAGCAATGGTCTCCAAATTAATTATACACAATCAGGATCTTCATGCGCTACATTGAAACAGAGTTCCCTTTTTGATTTTCAAGATTTTTTTCCGTTGTACATTTTTCTAATTTTCCATACAAAATTGCAATTACTCAGCAGATGGGCATCGCCCGGAGTGATCAGGTGAAAAAAAATTTCCCCAAATAATTATCATCCAATAAAGGACTACAGGCATTTCAATTTCTGCTTACAGAGTTAGGACATTCAGCAAGTGCTGGTGGAAAACAATGTCCTAAAGGAGTATTTCCTAGAAAACCTTTGAATAAGATAGCCGCTTCCACTTCTTCTCCTGCCAGAGCAAAAGGATTTCTTTATGTTGAAGAAGGAAAACGTGTGAAGATTTCTGATCGTGCTTATGTAACAAGAATTGGACCAGATGTTTTTAAAGCTAGCACCGTTTTTTACAAAATTCCAATTGTAAACTATCCTATAATTAAGGGCTCATCCAGGGCTTTAAGGAGCCGTAAGTCCTAAATTTTGGGTTCTGAAAATGTTGATAAAAAACGAGTTGCGCGCTGCCTTTACATGAAGCTAGCACCGCCATACCCGTAACTTCAAAACCTGCTTTCCGCGGTTGGTATTAATGTCGCTTCCTCATCTTCGGCTGCAGCTTGATCAAGCAGCGGTTGGGGAAGCTTATATAATAATGTTCGAATATTTTTCTATTCAATTTATAATGATTTGAATTTGAAATTGTTATTCTTTTTTAAATCAAGGGCATTCTCGATTAATTTTAATGGTTTCAAGGAAGTTTCGAAGCTCTTTTCCCCTCTTGTAAAGATCATGGCATCTTTAGAACTTTTTGACAGGTTCCAGGAATTGATTTAGAGGTTTTCACTAAATTTTATAATTATGTGTGAATATATTTCTGATCAATATATAGTAATTTGAATTTGAAATTATTATTCTTTTTGAATTCGAGGGAATTGTCGATTGATTTTAATGCTTTGAAGGAAGCTTCAAAGCCTTTTTTCCTCTTAGAACAATCATGCCCTTTTTATAACTTTTTGACAGGTTCCAGGGATTAATTTATTTGTTTTACTGACTTTTATAATAATTCTTGAATACATTTCTAATTAATTTATAGTGATTTGAATTTGAAATTGTTATTATTTTTGAATTCGAGTGAAATCTCAATTGATTTTAATGGTGTAAAGGAAGTTTCAACGTTTTTTTTCCTCTTTTAAAAATCGAGGCATTTTTAGGGCTTTTTGGCAGGTTCCAGGGATTAATTTAATTGTTTTCACTGAATTTTATAATGATGTTCGAATCTATTTCTAATCAGTTTCTAGTGACTTGAATTTGAAATTATTATTCTTTTTGAATTCGAGGGAATTCTCTATTGATTTTAATGCTTTGAAGAAAGATTCAAAGCTTTTTTTTCCTCTTATAGGAATCATGGCATTTTTCGGGTTATTTGACAGGTTCCAGGGAATAATTTAATGGTTTTCACTGAATTATATAATAATGCTCAAATACTTTTGTCATTAATTTATAGTGATTCGAATTTTAAATTGTTATTCTTTTGAAATCGTGGGAATTCTCGATTGATTTTAATGGTTTAATGGAAGTTTCAAAGTTTTTTTTCCTCTTTTAAAAATCGTGGCATTTTTAGGGCTTTTTGACGGGTTCCAGGGATTAATTTAATGGTTTTCACTGAATTTTATAATAACGTCCGAATATTCTTATAATTGATTTATAGTGATTTAAATTTTAAATTGTTATTCTTTTTTAATTCGAGGAAATTCTCGATTGATTTTAATTGTTGGAAGGAAGTTTCAAAGCTTTTTTTTCCTCTTATAAAAATCATGGCATTTTTAGGACATTTTGACAGGTCCCAGGGATTAACTAAATGGCTGTCACTCAATTTTATGATAATGTTCGAATATTTTTCTAATAAATTGATAGTGATTTGAATTACAAATTGCTATTCTTTATGAATTTGAGGGAATTCTCGATTTATTTCAATGGTTTGAAGGAAGTTTTAAAGATTTTTTTTCCTTTGATAAAAGTCATGGCCTTTTTAGGACTTTTTGACAGGTTCCAGGGATTAATTTAATTGTTTTCACTGAATTTTATAATAATATTCGAATATTTTTTTAATCAATTCATAGTGATTTGAATTTGAAATAGTTATTCTTTTTCAATTCTAGGGAATTCTCGATTGATTTTAATGGATTTAGGGAAGTTTCAAAGCTTTTTTTTCCTCTTAAAAAAATCATGGGATCTTCATTACGTTTTGACAGGTTCCAAGGATTAATTTAATGGTTTTTGCTGAATTTTATAATAATGTTCGAATATATTTATAATCAATTTACAGTGATTTGAATGACCAATTGTTATTCTTTTTGAATTCGAGGTAATTCTCGATTGATTTTAATGTTTGGAAGGAAGTTTCAAAGCTTTTTTTTTCCTTTTATAGAAATCATACCATTTTTAGGACTTTTTGACAGGTTCCAGGTATTAATTTAATTTTTTTCACTGAATTATATAATAATGTTCGAATATTTTTCTACTCAATTTGTAGTTATTTTAATTTGAAATTGTTATTCTCTTTGGATTCGAGGAATTTCTCGATTTATTTTAATGGTTTGAAGGAAGTTTCGAAGCTTTTTTTTTCCTCTTATAAAAATCGTGCCATTTATAGGACCTTTTGAAAGGTTCCAAGGGTTAATTCAACGGTTTTCACGGAATCTTATAATAATGTTTGAATATTTTTCTAATTAATTTATAGTAATTTGAATTTGAAATTGTTATTCTTTTTGAATTCGAGGGAAATCTCAATTGATTTTAATGGTTCAAAGGAAGTTTCAAAGCTTTTTATTCCTCTTATAAAAATCCTGGCATTTTTAGGACTTTTTGACAGGTTACAGAGATTAATTTAATTTTTTTCACTGAATTTTATAATAATGCTCGAATACTTTTCTAATTAATTTATAGTGACTTGAATTTGAAATTGTTATTCTTTTGAAATCGAGGGAATTCTGGATTGATTTTAATGGTTTGTGGGAAGTTTCAAAGTTTTTTTTCCTCTTTTAAAAATCGAGGAATTTTTAGGGCTTTTTGGCAGGTTCCAGGGATTAATTGAATTGTTTTCACTGAATTTTATAATGATGATCGAATATATTCCTAATCAGTTTCTAGTGATTTGAATTTGAAATTATTATTCTTTTTGAATTCGAGGGAATTCTCCATTGATTTTAATGCTTTGAAGGAAGATTCAAAGCTTTTTTTTCCTCTTATAAGAATCATAGCATTTTTCGGGCTATTTGACAGGTTCCAGGGAATAATTTAATGGTTTTCACTGAATTATATAATAATGTTCGAATATTTTTCTATTCAATTTATAATGATTTGAATTTGAAATTGTTATTCTTTTTTAAATCACTATGATTAATTAATCTCGAACATTGTCAATTGGTATCCAATTGAAAATTTTCAATAAGATAATTTGTGAATCTTGTTGAAATCTACTAAAAATAACACTTTTAACTCACGGATCTCTTAAAAACAAAATTGCATGTTTTTGAAAATGATCTAACTTTTTTCCCCATTTTTTGAAAATGTTCAAAATGTTGAAAATCATATAACTTTTAATTTTTGTCGAAATAAAAAATGGCATGAGGATAATTTGCGAGTCGTTTTATCGAAATTAAAAATTTCATTAAGATAATTTGCAGGTCTCTTACCCATCTGTAAGCAGCTTTGACAAAAATTTCTAAAACTTGAAAACAAATTTTTTTTAACAATTTTTAAAATGCTCTAAATTTTGTAATTTTGGTTGAAAATATCTGGTTAAGGAACTTGACCTTAATTTTGGTTGAAAATTACACATCAAAATTTTCCAGAGACAAATTTGCTACAAAATTCAACAGTTGAATTAACAACAGACGAATTTTCTACAAGATTCAACAGTGAAATTTTTAACAGACAAGTTTTTCACAAGTTTCAATAACGGATAATTCCGTAATGCTGTCAAAATATAAACTAAAATCTGCATCAACTTATTCTAATTTTAAACTTTTTATTGCAAGTGACAAATTGTTAGAATCGCCAAGAAGTGTAGATTTCGAATATAATATTTTGAAATTGCTAATTGTAAAATTAAAAAAGTTGTATGATTCGTATTTTATTCCTAATCAGGACAAAGGACCCCCCTGCTGGCAAGGCTCGACACAGCGCTTGCGCTCACTCAGCGCGTGAGGGGAAGTCGACTGGAGAGGGTAAGTCGAGCAGGTAGACGGCGATCAATGGAAGTCGCCGGGACGAATAACTGACTATAAAATCCCTTTATCTCTTGAAAATGACTTGGAATTTTAAAATATACCCTAAATAATATCAAATACATCAAAATATTTTGAAATCCCTTGAAACTTTTTAAAGCTGTTGCATAAATTCCTTAGAATTTTTAAAAATACCCTAAAATCTTCCAAATTCTTTTAAATTCCTTCAAATGATTAAAATCAAATAAAAATTCCTTGGAATCTTTCAAAATATCCTAAGATCATTAGAATTCATTAAAGTCTTTGTTAACACCTTGAAATATTTGAAAATATATATTTGATATCCTACGAAATTCCTCAGTTCTTATAAATAAATTCTTTGAAATCGATTAAAATATTATAAAATCCTGTGAAATGACATGGAATTTTATATTTCCTGAAATCCTGGAAAATTCATTAAAATACCTTGAGAGCCTTTAAAATCTCCTAAAATCGTTCAAATTCTCGGCAATCTTACAAAATCCCTTGGAATTATTTAAGACATCCTGAAACCTAAGAGCTCTTATAAAATCGTTCCATATCTTCCACAATTCTACGAGATTCTTTAAAAACTCTTGAACATTTGGTTAATTCCTTAAAAATGATTCAAGTTCTTGGAAATTCCTTGAGAATTTTTAAATCTCTTGAAAATGCCTCCGAATTTTTTAAAATATCCTAAAATATTCCAAATCCTTTGAAATCTTCTGAAGTCCCTTGAAACTTCTTGAAACACTTAAAAATTCCTTAGAATTTTTAAAAATACGCTAAAATCTTTAAAATCCTCTGAAATCCAAATTATTGAAATCAAAAGTTTCTCGGAATCTTTTATAATACCCTAAAAGAGTTGAAAAGAAGTAAAGAAAATTCAGAAACTTCAATGGGTTAATTTATTGAAAGAAAAGTGATTAATTTTGCCATTTTTTAAATTAAAAATCCCTTAATTTCCCCTGATTTCAAGGTTTTTCCTGACTTGCGACCACCCTGGTTGATAAACATCCACAAATCGAAATCCCTTAAAATAAAATTTTTAATTTCAGACCATCATTGCGTGTAAAGTTTTGCAGGACATAGGAAAAGGATCGTATGATGATATTACCATCCTAGAGAAGAGTTGCAAAGAAGCTGCTGATCAAGTCATGCCTCACTTGGGTAAATAAATTAAAAATTAAAATTATATGAAAATGTTTTAATCCTTCTAATTACATTTTCAGCTTCTCAAATGAATGGCGATCTTTCGTGTGCGGATACAGATCGTTATAACGATTTTAGTAGACCATTCGTTGACCTCACGATTGTTCTTGACACAACATGGCCATTCAAGAATATAAAACCAATTCTCGCGTGAGTAATTTTGGGATATTTCGGATTTGAAGTTTAATTTTTACAATGCTTAATCTTATTTTCAAATTTAACTCTTGTAGAAAAATTCTCGAAGGTATTGAAGTGGGCAAATTCAATAGTAATTTCACCCTAATCAATGCTCGAAACGGAGAAGTGATGATAAAGACAACTAATACCATATTGGATTGGTATAACTTTACTGCATCTGAATACGAAAAATGTAGGTAATTGAATTTTGAATGTAGATTGGTATTTCATTTTTAATGTTATATTTTCTTTTAAATTCCTGCAGTCCTCGTTGGATTCAATATGCCGAAAACTATCGAAGATGTGAAAAATAGGCTTGCGAGACAATTAGACGACGAACAGAAACAGAGAATTGGTGGAAGCAATGCAAATGTACTTTTGTACATTCCACATTCGGGTTCGATATCAGAAGCTGATAAAGATTTCTGTTTGGAACAAATCAAGCAAATGAAGGAGGAAATTCCAGGTTTTTTTCAGAAATTAAATTGGGTTCTTTGGGTCTTAAGTTTTACGATACACCTTAATAATTATACCCTTTTATAACTTATTTTCATTACAAATATTAGAAATTATTCTTGTAAAGCAGTATAATGTATTTGAAACTATAGTAATTTAAACCAAAACATACCTAATCAAACTTGGAAAGTCAGACAGTCTTCCACGTGACCTGCCCTTATATATTTTTTAACTTAGCATATTTGGTAACATAATTTAATGAGATTTAATGGAAAATAACGAATGTGAAATAAATGAACATTAAAATGTAATGTCTAGAGGCACATTTTTTCTTGAACGAGCCTTCTTAACCATGAGTTTTGTTTTTACCTATCAGAAATTCTACTAAGGAATCGAAAATTTACTGTAAGTTTTTTGAATTTTTTTTTTAGAGAAATCGATAATTAAGGTTTGAAGAAATATTTAAATGTAATCTACATTCATTTGTCATTATAAAAGCTGCATATTTGAATTTAAAATCATGTTTTATATTTCCATTGGTTTGTCTTTCAATATAAATTGAAACAGTGATGGGATTGGATTTTGCTGTGATATACTTTTTCAGGGACAAAAAAAAAGCTAATTTCTTTAACAAGCCTTCTTTGGCCAACGGCTGTGGTGCATAAAATGATTATAACATATGCATTTAATAGAATAGAGTTCGAGATAATAATAATAACGAAGAAATATGATAAACGCACATATATTATAAATATGCGTATATGAAATATATACATATAATCTTTAATATGCTTCACTTCCTTGATTTAGCTCAATTATTTATTATTAACTTTAACGCATGTTAAAAAAGCGCTCTCAAAAATAAGCGACAAAAAAGTGAAATCAATGTTCTGTATTATTAAAAATATGACTAGAGTAAAATAATAGTGTATTTGAAAAATAGAACTAATACAGGTACTAGGCTATTCATTATTAGTAAATATTAAGAATGTAACACTATTATTGTTCATAGAAAATAAATTTTAATTCCAGTATAAACCTAATAAAATTGTTGGCATTTTACTAGCTCTTCGAAGCTATTCTGTGTATCTGTCAAACTATAAAATGCTCCTTCACGATAACAACTCTACTGCGATTTCTTACATCAACATAATGGAGAGCACATGAGTACCCAGGCTGCATAAATTAGCTTTTCAGATTTGGCAGTGGTGTGAGTTCAAGCAAATTTGGCTATTTCCATCCTATATACCTTCTAGGCAAAATACGGACTCGGATCGTATACATTGATGTTTGACAATCATTTAGATGTGATTGACTCAAGTGCAATTTTTCTCCAGAATTTAGAAGTGGAAACAGTAGTAAGGAGAGGTGTGGTCAGAGTTATTATTATAAATCATTTAGACAGGGACTATCATAAAAGAACAATAGACATAAAAGAATCTAAAACAATTTTGCAAAAATTAAAAGAACTTAAGAGTTGACACGAACTTGACACATCTGTGGACGAGGACACGGCTATATAAATCATAAGTGAAACCAGAAGAAAGAGTCTTTGAATTTTGTATAAAATTCGATTCAATAATTAGAATGCATGAGAGCTGTGAAGGGGCCAGAACTTCAAGTGAATAAGAGAATAGATCAGCTTTTTATGAAGCAATCTCTGGAACTATACCTGATCTTCGATCAGCAGATTCGATTAGAAGGCAAACTGAGTTTAAAGAAATGAATTTGGAAGAAAGAAGATCACTTGAATCTCAGAAGCAGAGACACAAGCAGACATCGAGAAGAAAGGTGAGATTGAAGCTAATATGGCGCGACAAACATCTAAATGGCAGACGGAGCCAGATTACGGGTGCTGCAGGTGCAACAAGCACGGCCACAAGTCACACTCGTGTCCTTTAGAAGCATTCATCATGTGGTTTCCTTATTATTGCCGGAAAGTAACAGACCACAAGGGATATGTCACTAGAGTTAAGAAATTTAGAGGCGGGGTGCAAAAATTCAGAGATGAATTTGGAAGAGGGATTAGACGAAGACTTAGAGAAGGATCTAGAGGAAATTTGAGAGGTAGAGGAAAAAATTAGAAAAAGACGGAGGGCGTTAACAAGACGCCAACAAACAACAACAACAACATAAACAACTCTAAAACTTCAGAAACCTATATGACAGGTAACTTTTCATTCCGAACAAATATTAGTATACAAATAAATATTACAGAAAAGGTAGTTCCGGTAAGGTAATGAGAATAGCGCAAAAAAATATAAGTTAGCTGACATTAAAATAGGCGGAAAAGGCGATCTTTTCCTACATTCAAACTCTTTAGGATGATGAATGATTAAATTGACCAACGTGGTCGTAATTCGTAATTAGTTGAATTAGTAAATTATCTAATTAGCTTAAGTCACTCGAAGTACTATAGCTGAATCATCGAAAAGGAGTTGGAAATCCGCGACAGAAAAAAAATTCCGCAGCTGATGAAATGTTAAGAAATGAAGTTAAGAATGTTAAGAAATGAAGCTTTAATACTTAGAAGACAGCCTATTATGAGAACTACGAGATGAACTTTCTAGCCTTCATATAGCCTGCGTAACTCGAAAAGAAGTGCTTGATATTGTGCTTCTTTTTCTTCCTCCTTTGCCGTGATATTGACATCGTATGGAGCCGAGAATTCAATCACGTAAATGATCTTGGTTTTTAGATCCTGGAGGACAATATCAGGCTTTGTAACACTGATACGTTGAGTGGTGGAGAATGAGAAATTCCAGTAGATCTTACACTGATCATTCTCCACAACGGACTCATATATATATATATATATATATATAATAATTCAACTAATCAAATTCCTTTCCTACATTCCTGAACTTTCCTTGAGAACCTGCCTTGGTACGCAGACATTCACCTACTTCCGGGAACCGTCCTGGGACATTTTTTGGAATTTACGGAACCGAATTACGGAATGTTTCAGGAATGGTTGGAGAAACTGTTGTGCTATCCAGGGAGGAAAAATTATGTTATAAAAACATCTCACAACGAAAGTTTCAAAATTCGAGATCCTCCGTGAAGTAAGTATTTTATTTTACTATAATTTAATCTGATTAGGAGATTCTAGAGCATTCCATGAGGGTTTTAAGAGGCTACCACGATGGCCCCTAGAGCCAAGCACACGAGCCTCAAGAGGTTCCCACGGGGGACTTCAGAGCATCCCCGAGAATCCCAAAAGCCTCTCACGACGTCTCCCACAGTATTTTACTATAGCCCCAGCTTTTGCCCCTTTTCACCTGCATTTCTATTCTATTTGTCCCTTTCAATCCCTGCATATTGCACTGTCTCTTTTTATCAATCCCTGTCTCACCATCGAGGATTCAAAAATACTGCAGAGGCTCCCACGAGGGCATCAAGAACCACCCGCGAGTATCCCGAGAGTCTCCCACAAGTGCGCAGACTCTCCTATAAGAGCCTTCAGAACATTCCACAAGGGTTCCAAAGCCTCCCACCATGGCCCCAAAAGCCTCTCATGTGTCTAGGATCTGATATAAGGGCCTTGAGATCATCTTACAAAAAACCTCTGGAGCCACCCACGAGTGCCCTCAGAGCCTCTCATGAGGGCCTGTAGAGCCTTCCACAAAAGCCCCAGAAGCTTTCACGAGGCTTTCCATAGTCTCCCACGAGGGCTTCAGTAGCTCCCACGAAGGTCTCGAGAGCTTCCCATATGGGCCTCCAGTCACATTTGCTCTCCAATTCCATTAATCTCCTTTGTCATTTATTCCTATGGTTCCCTGTATATTGCTCTTACCTTTTCCATTAATTACTTTTCTATCTACACCTATTCATTCCTGCATACTGCACTCTACTTTTCTATAAACTCCGAGGGCTTGCATCAAAACTGTGGCTTGAAGGTAAATTACATTATGAAACAATTTCACCACCGAAATTCAAAAGTCGAGACCCATTCAAAATTATGTATTTGATTTTATTCCGATGCAATCAATTCAAAATACTCTGGTGCTTCCCAAGCTAGGCCCCAGAGCACCTTTCCCCTTTTTATCTGAATCTCTTTTCATTTATCCTAATGGATTACTGAATGTTGTTCTCACATTTTCCATCAACGAGCCCATTACAATGGACTCCAGTACCTCCAATAAGGGGCTTCAAGGCCACACACGAGGTCCCCCAGTGCATCGCACAAGGTTCTACTAAGCCTCCCCGAGGGCCCCAGAGGCTTCCATGTGGGCACAAGAGGCTCTCACGGGGGCCTCAAGAGCCAAGAAGAACATGTCACTAAAGGTCATTTATAAACTATTAATTCAATACTAATATTGTTTATATTTATGGTAGAGAGCTTAAAAATGATGTGCAACTACTTTGAAAAATTTAGTTGCAGTAAAATATGACAAAGTAGGTCAATCGATATTTATTTCCATACAGACACATTTGCGTTCATTATATATTCTAGGTTTTCTGGAAAAACATTTTGAAATTCATTTTGAATCAAGCGAATCGTAAGGATTTACTCAGTAATATAGAATAATATAATTAACATTACACCTTATTTTGATCTTCAAAATATTACCTACAATTCTATATATGTATCTATGTACAGTTCTTATTCAGACAAACCTAATTTTGCATCAAAAGACTGTGAATTACCTAATTAAATAATTAACTTACTGTTCATAAAGCACAGGTTAAATCTTGTTCTAAATCAGCCTTAAAATTAGATTTCTCTTGTCAAATTTTCTGGGGTCAACAATATGCTTTTCTCGATTTTATACGATATTGTAAAGATTATGGAATTTCGATGTTCTATGAGTAGTGAACAGCCTTAAACACAGGTGAAATTCTCAATTACCCTTGTAGACTATTTTATAAAACCAATTTTTTTCGAACATTATGCGATTTGAATTGTATTAGCAAAGACGATAGTCGATTATTACTCGATTGTGCTGGCCACTCGTCTTGGCGGCCAAAATTTCGCCCTGCATCTTGCAACTAGTACTTCTCCAAAAAATACAAGGAACGAAACCAGAAATCCAGTAGAAGTCAGGCATAGCAGATCACTATTCAAACTATTTGCTTGTTCCTCTACGCCTTTACACTCTTTTTGTTTTGCAGGAACCAGAAGAGATGTTAAGTTTCCGCTTTCATCAATCAAACCAGCTTGAATAAGTCTCAGCAAAATTTGATCGAAGCGTCTTACATAAGGTGATCCTGGCTCCATTTGAAAACTGTTAGCAGCTGACATAAGTGGTTGTTCGACAACCTTCGCACGCGGTTCCTTACAAGTAGTCAACATATTTCGCAATATAAGGAGAGCCTCCGCGTTGCTCGCAAAACATGTGATGTTTCTATGGGCAAGTAAGTAGCTTCCACATTCTGTTACAGTCATGGTAGAAACTTGTGATTTCTTAACAATATTCAGAAAAGCGCCTTCGCTTTGGTTGATATACAACTTGTATATATTTTCATGAATAAGAGGCGTAAGTCCAGATTTATCCAAATCATCTAGCGTGTTGAGAGGTACTTCAAATTTTGTCCGAATGATAATACGATTTACCGCGGTCCTACTGGGAGCCGATGTCATTTTTTGGGTGACAGTTGCTCCCAGTGGGACCCTGCGGTGGTTGCTAACCTTTAGTTTTTAATTTCATATATATATATATATAAGGGTGGTCCAAAAACTCGATTTTTTTTTGGAGAAAACTTGTAAATTTTTTCAGATTTGAAAAATAATAATTGAGCTACCGCGACGTTAATCAATTTCTTCTGGACTTTAATATAGAAACACCTTAATTTTTCTTGATGTTTGAATATTATGCATATACACTATTTTAATAATGCAATGCAATTTTGGAGATAGGGTCAAACATGAAATGAGCTTTCCAAAACACTATAATAAAAGGCAAATCGTATAATCCTAAAAGAAGTTACACTAACGAGAAGGTGAAAAAGCATCTGAAAAAGTGAAAACTTCGGGCCCCTGTATATTGACAACCTATTGATGAATGGACTTACAGTTGGGTGAATGAATACAGGTCCACCAGGACTATAATTCAGCCAAGTTTCAACCCGATAAAAAAAACCATTAATTTTAGGTGGGAACACTTGCCGTATTTTTCCCCATATAGAGGTTGAAAAGGCAATTTTAAATCCTTATTTTTTAACTTTTAATATAGTGAAATTAATTTGCCAGAATTTTAGAAATACGAATTTATAATTAAATTTTTTTAAGTTTCATTATGCAAAGAACAGTGACACACAATATAAAAAAAAGGAAAAATTTCCAAAAATAAGTTTTCTTGCATTTTTAACGATAAGTCTCTTAATGTTGCATAGAATTAAAAAGAAAATAAGTTATTTGTAAACTAGAAATTCACATCTACAAGGATCTATAAGTGGTTCAAATGCCTACTTGAGAAAGTATATTTATTTTGCTGATTGAAGTTGAGGAAAATGTGAAAGAAAAATATTGTAGAAAATTGTCTTTTCATGCAAGAGAAATATATTTCGGCACTTATATAATATGTTTTTCCTTATAAATTAGTGTATGGGGCAGAATACGTCAAGTGTTCCTACCTAAAATTATTATTATTTTTTTTTGGTGATCGGATTGAAACTTAGCTAAATTATAGTCCTAGTGGACCTATATTAATTAAACATACCATAGGTCCGTTTTTCAACCGGTTGTCAACATACAGAGGCCTGAAGTTTGAACTTTTTCAGGTGCTTTTTCAGCTTCACGTTAGCGTAACTTCTTTTAGGATTATCCGATTGGACTTTTTTTTCATTATGATTTTTTTTGTTTGAAAATCAAAATTAAAATTGATTTTTTGGAAAAAGCCGTTCTTCAAAAAAAAAATTTTCTCTTCTAAAAAAATAACTTTTTTCACACTCTTTAAAGACATGCAGAAGAAAAATTGGTCTAGAAATAATTTCGTGTTCAAATTGAGATTTTTACGCTCGAGGGGACCACATTCAACTTACGCAGTTCTCGGAAATGAATACTGTTTGGCCCAACTTGCTTCCAAGCTTACATTTAACTATCTTGAGGTGATTTTTTGTGTGTGTGTATATTATATAATCATAAAGTGGTCCCCCCGAGCGTAAAAATCACAATTTGACCATAAAATTATTTCCAGTCCACTTTTTATTCTACATGACTTTAAATTTAAAGAGTGTAAAAAAAGCTATTAAAAAAAAATTAAGTAGGTTTTTTTTTTCAAAAAATAAATTTTCATTTTGATTTTCAAGAATAAAAAATCATAAAAAAAATTCTTATGGTCGTCTCAAAGTGAATGAAAGTAGCTTTCCATAACACTATAATAAATGTTCAATCGGGTAATCCTAAACGAACATACACTAACGTGAAGGTGAAAAAGCACCTGTGAAAAAGTGAAAACTTCAGGCCCCTGTATATTGACAACCGGGGCATAAATTGACTTATGGTTTGATGAATTACGGTAGGTTCACTAGGACTATAATTCAGCCAAGTTTCAACCCGATCAGAAAAAAAAAAAAAAAAAAAAAAAAAAACAATAATTTTAGGTGGGAACACTTGACGTATTCTGCCCCACATGAGTAATAAAAAAAAATATATTTATCTAGCT
Source organism: Andricus grossulariae (assembly GCA_011634705.1). Lineage (NCBI taxonomy): Eukaryota > Metazoa > Arthropoda > Insecta > Hymenoptera > Cynipidae > Andricus > Andricus grossulariae. The sequence continues at coordinate 73,212,844 of JAABKJ010075445.1, read as the reverse complement.
AGCTTCAAAAATTATTTGTAATACTTTGCACCAATACTAATATAAAAAAAGAAAAAGCATTGGAAAACCAGGTGAGCATTTTCAAAAATGAAAAGAAAAAAAAACTAAATTTGGTATTTTTTATTAAAGTCAGAGAGAAATATTTTATTTATCTGTTTTTTAGTTAACCTTAGACAATATTTTGAACATCCATATAGTGAATTTAATTTTTTTCAAGATCGCTTGTCCAAGGCATGAAAAGCACAAAGAAAGCAAATATTTCATTTTCAGTTTTGAAATTTTTTTCTAGCTAGTTGAAATTTTTTTTTGAATATCTTGGAACTGCCACTGATAAATAAACTCGAAAAGTCTATGATGTTGAACGTACGAAAAGTATATAAATAGCAGAATTTAGACATACTAAAATTTGAGTTTATCTATTTTTTATTTTTTCAACTTTTTAACTTTTTTCTGGTGTTTCTTTTCGACATCAGAAGTTCGGAGCCGTTTGAAATAATTTTTAAAGCTTCTATCTCTGTTAAACAGGAATTCTCATTCTTGGATTCAGTATTATATGAAAGTCGTTCAAGATTTAAGTTAACTTTAAGTTGAATTCAATTAAATTGAATTCCCGGTTTTTTTTTATTATTATATCATTAAGCCGTTTCCCTTTCGGGGTAGGCGTGAATTGCTCGGTTGGATAGTAGTAATGTGAGAAAGAATGAAGATACTCTGGACTCTGGTCTTATCCTTGATGATTTTCCTCAATTCTATTGGTGAATATAATAATAAAACTAAGAATAACAAAAAACATATTCAAAGAAATGAACTTAAAATTGTAGACAGTATTCTGGCCTTATCCTTGACCGTTATCCTCAATTCTATTTTTGAATATATTAATACATCTATTACAAAGTCATAATCCCCAAAGTAATAATCAATAACACCAAGAAACCAACCCTAGCACATTTAACAGACGCCCTCTCAACTGTCTTCAAGCAAATACACTAAACAAAATTTGAATTGAAAATAATTACACCAGTCGCCTGATTCATAATCTAGTAGATATTTTTATACCTGCAGTATTAAGAAACAATTCGAAAAACTACTCAAGCACATTTTATGAACCCCATCGTAGCTGCCCTCAACTAAAACAGCCAAGAAATGTCTAAAATGAAAATCATTACACCAGTCATATTTTCAAGAATTTAGTAGATATCCCCATGTCCACAGTGATAAGCATGAACCATGAAAAAAAAAATCTAGTAAAATGAACGAACGCTCTCCCAGAGACCTTGATGTCGATCTACAAAGTACGGTTCTTGGTCAACTCTATACAGTCTTCCGAATTCGTTAATGATGAGTTATTTCGAATAATTATTAGGGTAGAGAACATACAATTCAGAAGAACGCATGTAAAAATGTATAACTTTTGAATAAACAACATTTTATGTATGTTAACCGAGTGGAGAAGGTTCAATATGGGTGAATGTTAACATTGCTTAGCACGTGATAAGCGTCGGGTAAGCGTTGTTCAAGATTGACACATGCTCGTCCTATGGTTATGAATAATGGCTCAATCATCACACTGCCAGTATTCGCGCATGATCGAACTCGACTAGTTCTATTGGACTTTGCAAAGTTTTTCAAGACGCTCATTATTTACTTGATTTTTCTGATTTTTTTAAGCGAATTTTTCATTTTTAAAGAAAAATTTACTTTTATCGGAGTCTGCGAAATGTTCAAAGATGGACACAACTTACTCATGTTTTCTTGCTTTTCAATGAGGATTGATGGATACATATTTTCTTTTATTTGAACAGGGCAATAACTGCCCTTAGCCCTACAGTCAAACGTGTTGTACTTTACCCTGATATATGTTCCATAAGGTCAGTTCTTACCACCAAGGCATACCCTGAATTGCAGGAGATGGAATGAAAGTCATCTGGATACAGAAAATATTCTTCCAGTTATTCCGTTTTGAGGCACGCCTGTGCATCACATTCACAAAGTATGTGATGATCTGTCTCCTCACGAAAATCACACTTTTGACAATGAGGGTTATCTCCAACCCTCATGTTGGACAAGTATTTTTTCAGTCGGCAGTATCCAGTAAGTATCCCTGCTACGACATTGATCTGCTTTCTTTCCATGTGCAAGAGTTCATTAGTCCTCTTAGTACATGCACCATATATGAAATTTTTAGGATGCATCATTTTTTGGCTCCCTTTCAATATCTCGCATGCTCCTCCGAGAGCCATCTACCAGAGGCTACATTCGCCGATTTGCACGAGCAACCGCAGTAGGGTTCCGGGCCAAGCACGTACTGCGAAGCTCTCGTCTTATTCAGTGCATCTGCCTTCTTATTACCTTCAATCTCTTTTTAACCGGGAACTCATATCAGACTGACTTAGATCAGACTGGCCCAGTTCTTACCGGCAACGTTCAGATGATCTTGAAAAAAACCCTAGACTAGTCTGGAAGTAAACTCTTCAGATATACAAGCCTTAAAAAGCTGCTCGTCAAACGTCTGCTCTAGATAGCAGACGCTCCTTCAGCGTGGTGAAGCTTTATCTAGATAAAATCCAGACTCGGAGGGGGACATATAGTAACCATTTTAACTTCCAGGTGTCTTCTCCACCTCTTTCGTAAACAGATCCGGAGATTGTCTTCGAGTGTGACTGTGCTTTTTGAGAGTATCTTCATATTGATCCTCTTCAACCCATAGTGTGGCCTGCAGTCGATTTTCTTGAGACTTTCGGCCACTCCCGGGTCTATATTTAGTACGAATTGGGTAGCTCGACTACCCGCCTTGACTTCGATAACCTTCCGTTCTTCCATTTTTATGGTCCGATTTTGGATTTGCTATTCTCTTAGGTACTGCTGCTGGTACCCGGGATACACCAGGGATCCAAGCCAGCCTTGGGAGGTGTTTGCTGTCGGTTATTTTGATCTCAGCTCCCGTCTAAAGGTTACAATCTGCTAACAGCTTCAATGAGCCAAGTTCGGGACACTTTGTCGAACAGATAACGATATAAGCATCATTTTCTAAGCAGCAATCTTCAAAAATCGGGACGACTGCTCCAGGTTGTAACGCATCGATTTTCTTCTCTAGTGCCGCTTCAATTACCTTTACTTGGTCGCCATCGAGTTTGGTTATTGGGAACACTTCGGCTAATATGACCACTGTTAGGTGATTTAAAGGGCCTGGCTATAAATGACTGTTAGACCTCACAGCCGCATCTTATTCTTTTCCTTGATTTCATTCGGTGTGCTGCTATCAGAATGGGGCCCCTATGGCATTCCCGTTTGGTTGCTTGTTGCGTCTAAATGATTTAACAATTAGCGTCTCAACCTCTTCCTTGCAGCTCCCGACAATTTAGGTCATCGTGGTTTTACCGTTTGGTTTGACCTTCCGGCATCTGCCTCGCAAGTAGTTCCATCTGAGTCCCGACCTCTCGCTATCGTGATCGAATTCTCGGCTCCTTCCGAATACAACATCACTGCCAAGGAGAAAGAAAAGGAAGAAAGGTATCAAGATATTGAAAGGTCCTACTGGCAGCCGGTATCATTTTTTAGATGGCAGTTGCTCCTAGTGGGACGCTGCGGTAGTTGTTAATCTTATTTTTTTAATTATATGTGTATAGAAAACAGGGGAATTTCTTCCAGCGCTAAAATTGGCGATAGTAAATTTTTGTATTTAAAAATCTTCGTTTTCGGCTAGTTACTGGCTTTTATGAGCTTTTACCATTTAATATGTGTAATTAAAGATTGTACAATTGATACTTCACCATGTTGAATCTTTTACTCAAGGATAATGTTTATTTTGAAGCCCACCCCGCGAACAAGTTTCTAACTCGAAATATCGAGGTTAACCATGAGAAATTTAATTTAAAATTCAACTATTGCCATTTATTGTCTTTATTTATTACCTATTGCAGAAACACGACGGAATCGGATGATTTGAGTGAGGCAAGCTTTGGAACACAGGTTGAGAATGGAGATTTGATAAGTGAATCCAGCGAAAACTCGAACACTGAAGATAGCTCGTCTGATTCAGATAATTATCAATATGCAGACCTATTCCCGGACAATGAAGATAATTTCATAGATTAACCATTATTTCGAGGATCTCCGGTAACTGTTATGAAAAGTATGCTACTAATTCTAACAATTATGCTTTACCAGAATGTGACAATGACATGTATTTTTGGTATTATACCAGCTATTAATTCCCACTGTTTGAGTGTAGGTTTCAGAAAAAATAGTTTTTATAAGTTTCGCAAGTTTTTTTCTCTCGGAGAAAATGACGATTTGATCAAACATTATTATTGTGCTACATGGTTGAGAGCGTTAAGGTCAAGTGATGAGATTTGTCCGTCTTGTGCAAAGAAGAAAAATTTTTACTTTGTTCAATTACCATTTCTTAATCAATTATCTTAAATGTATAGAAGAAAGGATTTACGCAATAATTTACAGCATAGATTTAACAGACCAGTGCATCAACCAGGTACTATAGCAGATATTCACGACGGTAGTTTACATCAAGCATTGTCTGAAAATGGTTTTCTATCTAATTCAAATGACATTTCTTTCTCATGGTACACAGACGGTGCTCATGTGTTTAAATCGTCAAAAATGAGCGTTTGGCGAATTTATTCGGCCATCAATCAATTGCCTTTCGCAAATAGAAAGAAAGAGAAAATACTATACTTGCAGGATTGTGGCATGGAGATAGTAAGCTTGACATGAATATGTTTTTTATAGTATTCGTTCGGATTTAGAAAAACTCTCTAATGGTATTCAAGTATTCGTGCCAAGCATTAATGAAGAAATAACTGTGAGAGGAGTTGTTCTCACAGGAACTTGCGATACGCCTGCTAGAAGTGAATGTTTCAATTTTATGAATTTTAGTGGTAAATACGGTTGCTCATTTTGCTTACTTGAAGGTGTAAGTGTTCCTTTAGAGCCTCAGGGTTATGCCCACGCATTTCGTTATGAAAATGAATTACAGCCAAGAACTTCTGAGGACTCACAAGCATTTGCTGATGCTGCCACAATAAATGAACCTGTAATGGGTGTAAAAGGACCAACAGTCCTTTCACAACTAATGCCGGATTTTATTCGGGATATGGGACTTGATCGCATCCATTGTGTTGATGGCGGTGCCGTGAAAAAAATATTGAATTTACTATTTAATGCTGAACATTGTGCACAGCCCTTCTCCCTGTATGCATTTATGGACCTTTTTAATAGCAGGCTGAAATCAATTGAACGTCCAAAATTTGTTCATCGTACGCCACGGTCTATTACAGAACTAGTGCATTGGAAAGCTTCCGAATTGAAAATGTTTTTTTTTTATTATTCTATTCCTGTTCTTCAAGGAATTCTAAGAGGATTTTTTAAATCATTATCTTCTCTTAGTGATAGGAATAGCACTCTGCGGTTCTGACGTAATCACACTAGAAATTATCAAAATAAACCGCGATTTTTTAAATAAGTGTGTAAGGGAATTTCAAACTTTAGAGGATTTACAACATTGTTCTATTAATATACACCAACTTTTGCATTTCCCTGATATCGTAGAAAACCTTGGACCATTATGGTTGTATAGTTGTTTCGAATACGAAAATCTAAATGGTCAATTTTTACGACTTTCTCATGATACTAATCACATTGATACCCAAATAGCAAATTCGCAAAATCAATTTATTTCAATGACAAAACTGATCGAATAGTTGTATGACGGTGAATTAAAGAATTTTGGTCTGAAGAAAAAACGCCAAGTTAGAATAAACCAGAGAATTGTAGAGCATTGTTACACTAGTTAGTTAGATAGTTTTAGGACGGGCGATGAGCCCATGGAGAGCTCCTCTGGCGCTAAGGCTATAAAGCCTATTGTGCCACACCCTTACTTATTCGCTCTCAGCAGTTGACCCCAGAGCTCTTGACGAAGCCTAGTATATCGACTACTGATCGCGTTGTAATTTCCTCTGGTCCCATAAAATGGGCCCCGAGAATCTGCTGCCTGAGCCCAGCTAATGCCAGGCACTGGCATAGTACATGCAGGGATGTTTCATCATCCCTGCCGCATCTCTTGCACTCTGTTGTGGGGTTATACCCCGTTTTGTGCATAGGATAGTTCAAGTGGTTGTGCCCAGTTAGGATCTGTACCACTGTCCTTATATCTTTCTTGGGTAAACCCAGGATTTCCGAATTCGAGTATTTTGTTGAAAATTCGTCTTTGTTGGTTGAATCCAACTGTTTTATTATTTTTTATTAAAATGTGTTTTTTTTTTAATATCACATATTACATTTTTCGTGAAAAATTCATCTTTTTAGATTAAAAATTCAACTCTTTGGTTTTTTTTTTAAATTTAACTATTTTGTTGAAAATTCAACCAATTGATTGGAAAATAACTTTTTTATTAAAAAATCATATTTTCGGGTTAAAAGTTCAACTGTTTGTATAGAAAAATCGTCTTTTTGACTTGAAAATTTCACATTTTGGTATAAAATTCAACTATTTGGTATAAAATTAAACAGTTTTGTAGAAAAATAATTTTTTATTGAAAATTAATTCTCCTCAATACAAATTACACTAAATCATGTTCAGTTCAAAATTTATCTTTTTTTAGCTTAAAAATTTAACTATTCAGTTCAAAATTTTTGGAAACGAAATAAATACAGACTAAAAATGAATCAAATAATATTTGAACTAACATCACATCCATCGTTCAAAATATTTAGTTGCAAATTTGTAGTTTTTGATTGAAAATTGAACTATCTGATAAAAAATTTATCTATTTTGTTAAAAATTCTTATTTTTAGGTTCCATTTTTTATTCAAAATTTATCTTCTTGTTTGAAAATTATCTTTTCCCCTTTTTAAAAGAATTTATTTAACCCTGTTTTTTTTTGGTCAAAAATTAATTTTTGAACTACAAATTTAACTATTTAATTTTTGGTTAAAAATAATAGTCTTTAGTTAAAAATTGAGCAACCTGGTTCAAAATTGAAGTACTTTGTTGTAAATGCATTTTTTTGTTAGATAATTAATTTTGTTGATTAAAAATTCAATCACTTTGTTGAAAGTTAAACTACTTTGTTAAACAATTTTTTTATCGGTTAAAAATTTAACCATTATGTCGAAAACTCGGTTTCTTTTTGGTTGAAAACTAATTTTTTTAATTAAAATTAATAATTAAACAATTTGGTTGAGAATTTATGTGTGTAAAACTACTCTCTTAAACATTAATTTTATTGGTAACAAATTTAACCATTTTGTTGATAATTCGTTTTCTCTTTGGTTGAAACTTAATGTTATAAACTGAAATTTTGACTATTCTATTATTGGTTAAAACTTTACCGTTTTTAGTTGAAAATTATATTTTTTAAATGAAAATTTAACTATTTGATTATTTTTTGAAAATTTCATGATCTCTCTATGTTGAAAATTCAACTATTTGGTTAAAATTATACTATTTGGTTGAAAATTTAATTATTTTGTTAAAAATGCAACTAAATAGAAAAAAAAGAATTCTTTCAAATTTATCATCAGGAAACGTACTAAGCGTTATCTAAGTATCCCCTGTTAAGAAATTCAGTTTTTATCCTTAGCCCCCTCCCCTCAAGTTGGTAACATTTTTGGACGTCCCCTAAAAAATCAAAAGATAAAAATAATTGTTTAAAAAAAATGCATTTGTATAGTTTGATCAGGACAGTAGTACTGTAGATAGATGCGATAAATATATAGATGGCTAAGTGGATTTTCCTATCAGAGAGATTTATGGGAAAGCCTTGATACAATTTTACGAGACATTCGAAATCAAACTACTGTTGTTGTGGATAAATGTTTAGTAAGAGAACTATATGAAATTGATGATAAAACTTATGACAACCTCGGTTTTCTCTGATAGAGAAATTACGAGCTTCGTGGAAGGAAAAACAGATCCATAATAAAAATTTAAGAGGAGTTGGAAAACTTGGAATTATCAGGAAACCTTCACATAACTTTTAAATTATTAACGGGCAAATGACCATATTTTTCACAAGATGAGGAATTTTATTTCATTTTATGGAAATTTACGTCTTAATATGCAGGGTGTCTACTAGGGTGGTGCGAAATGATTTTTTTCTCGAATTTTTGTGCATATCGCCCGGAAATTAGTTCGAATCCAAAACAAAAAATGATAGCTATTCTTTAACGAAATCGTTAGAAAAACTGTTCAGGCAAAAAAAACCAGGGGACACCATAGTGCCTAGAATTTTTCATTTTATATCTATTATATATTTTTCCCCTACTGTATGCGAAAGGTCCCAAAACTGTGGCAATCCTTGGAAAAAAATTTAGTTTTTGCTCTGTTCCTAAGAATGTTCATTGAACATTTCAAAATCATCAGTTTGTCCTTCATTTGAAGAAAATGAGGGCCCTTTACACTCGGGTCTTCACCTTGGTCATTCTTTTCTCTTCTATTGGTAGGTGTAGAATATGGTGGTTCAAAAATCCATTACACATTTTTTTGTCGAATTTTTATGAATATAGCCCCGAAATTTGTTCGAATCAACACAATACATGGTAATTATTCTCTAACGAAATTGTTAACAAAATTGCTCAAACGAAAAAAGACCAGGATTTTGAAAAAAATAACTACGATATTCGTAATTAGGGGGCTGTTTTCGATTTTTTTGAAAAGGTATCCTGGGTACCGCATAGTGCCTAGAATTTTTCATTTTATATCTATTATATATTTTTCCCCTACTGTATGCGGAAGGTCCCAAAACTGTGGCAATCCTTAGAAAAAAAATTAGTTTTTGCTCTGTTCCTAAGAATGTTCATTGAACATTTCAAAATCACCAGTTTTTCCTTCATTTGAAGAAAATGAGGACCCTTTACACTCGGGTCTTCACCTTGGTCATTCTTTTCTCTTCTATTGGTAGGTGTAGAATATGGTGGTTCAAAAATGGTGCCTCAAAACAGTCTATTTTACAAAAATATGGTATCGCTGAGGGAACGTACAAGGATCTGAGAGCTGGCAAATTCCTTTTTAAAAAGTAAGATGGAAAGTTATGGATTTATAAAAAAGAAATCTTCAAAAACAAGTGATAATGTGGTCTATGTGGATAATGCAGTCTGGAAAACTTGAACAATTAAAAATCAAAAGCGTTTGAAGTTGAACATTTTTGATTAAAAAAAACATTGACCATGTAACCTTTATTACAATATTTAGAAGTTCTGAAAAAAATTTTAATTAAAAAAAATTTTAAACAACTTTTAGATTTCTCAAGATATGAAATTTTGAAGCTTTTAAATGATGTTTTAACTATTTGAAACGAAAATAAGGTAACTTCTAATTTATGAAGTGTTCCGTTAGAAAAATTTTAATTTTTCAATTTTTAAGTTTTCAAGCTTGAAATTGCTTAAAATAATATAATTTTGAAAATTTTTAAGTTCATTGATTGATTCTTTAATTTAAAGAATTGAAAATGATACCGTGGATTTATATTTTTGGAATTTAATCTGAATATTTGAACTCTATAATTTTTAAAAGTCAGAAATTCTCAATTTTGTAGTTTATCTGCATTTCATTTAAAATGGTTAAATTCAAAAGTGTTAAAACCTTCCAATTTATACGTGTAAATTATTGATAATTCGAATACCAAATTTTTGAAATCAAAAACTTAAACTTCAATTTAAAAAGTTCAAAATTCAAGAGTTCCAATTTGAGTGTTTACCTTCAGAGTTCAAATTTTTCAATTTTATTGACGGTGAAAAATGTTTGCAAACCGAGAAAAAACCGGGAAATGACCGGGAATTTTTTTTCGATTAAAATTGCCATCCTGTTATATGTACGTGCATACTCATAACTCAGTAATTTGATAAAGTTTGATTTTCGAGCACGAACATTTTCACGTTCATTATGATATTATAAAACCAAAATGGTAAAAATACTAAGAAAATATTTTTTTGAGACAAAACTCCATCAGTAATGGTTCATACGACCCCGGTTGTTTACGGTTTAGAAAGACCGGATTCATCATCGAGGCCATTGAGGGTACCCCCGACACGGCTGATAAAGCGGAACTGCAGTGTATATTATACATATATTTACTAAGTTCAAAAAATTAAATTATGTACATTCATTTGCTTAAATAGAAAATGTCGAGTTAGACAAAAAAACGTAGTTGTCGAAAATGGAATCCGGGTTCCCAACTCAGCAATCAGCTCCTCCCTGCAAACTGGTATTCTGAATGCTTAAGTTTTTGGGACTAAACGACGTCATAGCGTCATGAAAAGCTGGCTTTGGTTCAGTGCTGTCTGAGCATTATTGAATGCGGTGCATTCAGGAATGGTTAATGGACTGCTGCAAACTCTGCCGAGTTCCCAATAGATCACTATAATCTGCTTCAATTAAGAGGTCGTACTTCCGACAACTGAGATGACGCATAAATTTACACTATTGGTGCTAGAAAGTTTAGTAATTTATGTTTTCTATTCTTTTTTGAGAAAACAAACTTTTGATGAAAGTCTTTAGTTTCATTTTTTCAAAGGCTGACTTAAATTTTTGTTGATAACGTATGAAATATATAACACTTACTTTAAGGGATTAAAGGTTACGGTTTTATGCAGGAGAGATCAAAATTTTTAATGATTAGTGTGTAGTTTAACATTTCTTCCCGTGTCTTCTGCATCTATTCCTGAAATTCTATAATAATTTAACAATTCGTCGACTGAATATCAAACTCTTCAATCTTATTTTTCTCCGTGTAAGTTTGATATCAATCACTGGACCCCCATGCAACTCTGATATTCAATAAATAGATTGACCCTTAAACAAAATGAAAATGGGAATTCGGCCTTGAAAGATGTACGAGGGTGGTCCGATAAGTACTTTGCCTCACTGCCCGATGGCGCGAATATCACAAGAGAAATTTACTATCCTGTAGTACATTGTCCTAGACGGTTGCTGCCCAAATTTCAGCCGAATCGGACTCGTAGTTTTGTTTTGAACGCATGTGTAAGCTGTCGTGTCCGCAGATTTTAGAAAAATGGAGAAAGGGCAATATCGGTCGGTGATTCGATTCTTGTTGTTGGAAGGAAAATCGGGCAGCGAAATCAAAGAGCGCTTGGATGCTGTCTACCGTGACTCTTCTACTTCGATGGCGACCGTCAAAAATTGGTTCAACGAGTTTCAACGTGGTCGCACGTCGGTTTTTGATGAGCCCCGCCCAGGTGCCCCGGCTACCACGGAGGATAACGTGACAAAAATCCACAATCTCGTATTGGCAGACCGCCGATTGAAGGTGCGCGAGATAGCGGAGACATTAAGCATATCAAAAGACCGCGTGGGTCATATTTTGCATGAAATTTTGGGTATGAGAAAGTTGTCGGCACGATGGGTGCCGCGTTTTCTGACTCCGAACAACAAGCGCAACCGTGAGACCATTTCAGAGCAATGTTTGTCGCTGTTTAAGGGCATGTGATACTTCGTCGTGTGGTAAATCGGGTTCAGTTCCCCCGGGTTTTTGTCCATAAAAAATAAAAATTTTAAAAACTGTATTTGGAGATGCTATAAAATAGAACAACAGACGTCCCCGAACTCTTTTTGGAGGGATAACAGCAAAACAATTTTATTCGGCTAAATAACAATTTTCTCTATGTGCGCTATTTGGAGGTTAGGATTCGTTTTTGAGATCTCTGCCATTCCGATAATGTAGTCTGGGATCCTCTTTTCACCTGCAAAGTTACAAAAAAATCGGCGTCGGACACCAACCTAACCCCCCTTGTGAGTCAAAGTGGGAACTATAATCATAATAATCGGGTCATGCCCCTGATACTTACCAATACTATTTTTTTGGTTAAGGTACTGCAATGCAATTGAAAAGAATTAAAAAAATTCCACAGAATCCAGAAGATTTTAAATGAATTAAAGCGAATATAAGTACAAAGAATTAGGGTAGGGTAGGGTTAAAAGTTCCTAAATTTACTTTCCTTAACACTGTGTCCAAACGAAATTGCGGGTATTGCCTTGTCTTTTGCATACAAATATACGATTAATGTAGACGAAAGTTTTTTTACTCAACCTAACCAAATTTTAAAAACTGTTAATTTGTATAAGAATTTATTAGTTTCAACTAACAAAACTGCACCAAACGAAATTTAAAATAAAGTTTAGCATTTGTGAGAAATAAAACAATCGCTAATCTTAAAATTTAGTATTCAGAGAAAGAGATAATTAATTATGAAAATTAAAGTTGTGGGTAAGCCAATTTCCCTCACACGCGCCGCCCAGCCTAATTTTACGGTATAGCAGATCCAAATTACCACAAAGAAAATTTTTAATCAAAACAATCATATATTGGAAGATTCCGATCATTAGAAATTTAAACATGTTTTCTTCAATATATCTGTTCCACTCCAAATGTAGATAGAGCATTTTTTCAAAAGTACGGCAGTTTTAATCCCAATCAATCGCACATAAAACTTGGTTATGCCATATTCAATGTGTAATAGGCGTTACTTTACTTCTTTAGATTTAAGAATTTACTGGTATGCACCTGAATTTCTCCCATTTTTCCAAAGAATTCACGGCAATTCAAAATAATGCAGAAACTGGTGCACAACAACATTTAGTAGTTTTTAAACCTTCGATAAAAATAACATCATCAGAATAATAGAAATAATATGAATACTTTATTATCTCCCTATCTTTTTGTTAAACTTATCTTAAATTGATCTAGCAATAAATCTCAAAGAATACTATTTTTTGAATTTTCTGGTGCTTGAACTTCAAGTATATATGGAAACCTAGAAGACAATTTCTTGTGATTTTCTCACCACAACGACTTCGCTTCTTAACCTTCCTTCTTTGCAGACTCAAGAGTTTGCTTGATCGCTGCTTTCAATCTCAAAGCTTTCTCCCTGTTCGTTTCCTTCAATACCCCTGCGACTTCCGCTCCAAACTGGTCGAAATCGTCGCCTTCAGCTGAGTTAGTTTTGTCTTCAGACGATTCTCCAGTTTGACGATTCTCCTTTTCATTCATCTCTAAAGTTTAAAATTTATATGATAGTCTCACAGATAATATTATTCAAAATTATGTGTATTAAAATAAGGAGAGATTGGTTCACTTTTAAATAAGAATACAAATTATAAAAGAATGTATTCACCCTTTTGAATAGAACCATCCTCTGTTGTAGATTTACAAGTTTCGTTTGTACAATAAGAAGGAAGAAAAGCGATATCAAATGGACAAATGCTGACAAACATATCATTTAAAGCTTCCACTATTCGATCATTTAGTTCCTTAAGGCAAAGAACTCGAGGTGAATTCTTTAATTTATCTAATTCTGAATTGTCTTCTCCACAAACATCATTAACATTATAGGTCAAGGAATCGGACGAAGAAATATTGACAGTTACGCCAAAATTGTTATTTTCTTCTGGAAGCGAAATAGAATTTGCGTAGTGGTAAATATTTCTTTTTTGTTAACTAGGAAAATCAATTGAGGTTAAATGACAAAAACATGGTTAAACCTCTTTCTTCAAGGCGATAATTTGGATTGCATTTTCCACCTGGGAATCCCCCGGAATAAATGTTTGAACATTTTCGATTAAATTTAGACAAATCTTGCTCGGATCTGATATTGTTCGCTTTGTTACAGCAATAGGAGCAGTAAGAAAATTCGCCTTTTTCCAAGAAAGCAGGTTTGGGTGTTGACCTTCGTAATTCTGTGGTAGTTCGGAACTTCCTCGAGCGTTCTTTCTGATCCTGATGTCGGTACTCGGAACATGGGGATGAAGTACATTGACCCCTTTTGCTTCCTTTACTCGAAAATTTATCGGTGTTCTTCTCCACTTTGTCGTAAATTGACTCCTGGCGCGATCTTCTTCCAGACTTACTAGAATGACCCTTCTCCAAGTTTCGCCTCTGGAAGTCATTAGAAAGTTCAAGGTCATTCTTCCCAAGAACCACTTCTGGGTATAAACTAAACTCGAGTTGCTGCCAAGTGCTGACCCAATTACAAAAACATTATTACTTTTTGTTTTATGTTAGGCACCGACTAGTATTAATGAATTTGTGGCAGAACTGACTAGTCAATGCAGCGTATAGGTCCAGTGTTACGGAATTTTCCATAACGTTAGCCCCGAACGAGGTGGAAAAGGCGACGGAAAAATCCGTAACGGTAGACAGTTCGTTTATGTTATTCCAGATCATTTGCCATTATGCCATTTATATATGAATTCAAGAACCTCGAGGGGATGCATTAATTAATATTAACAATAATAATCTTCGGAGTTTGCTGTTCGCAATATTCCTTCCTTTCGCAGTGATGCTTAAGTTTTTTTTCTCGTTTAGAATAGTTTCAATAATAATTTAATATGGTTACAGCTTATAAATTTCAAAACAATAATTACGTATGTAAATACATACATATATATATATATATATATATATATATATATTTATTCGGCCAATCATAACCTCAAAATAGTCAAGCTAATTATTTGCAGATAGGTCCTATTGATTTTTGCGAAAAAATACCATTTTCTGGTCAATTACCCAATAATAACTTCAGAATACTAAAATTACTAATTTGTGGATGGGTCCTGTTGGTATTTGCAAAAAAATACCCATTTTTATTAATTTAGCCAATCATAACCTCAAAATACTCAAATTACTTGTTTGTAGGTCGAGACTTGAAACAGCGATATCTCGTGTATCAGTCCAGAGTGTCCGCCACTGAGCTACGAGACAATTTACTAAACATTTACAATAAATCCTATGTGCCCTGCACGTTGGTTTTTCTGTTACGGACTTAATTGTATAAATCAATACTTGCTGAAATTCGCCGTAACGCATTGGGGCGAATTCAAGTGTGTATTTTACTCTCACGAATTCAGACGCATTGACCAATATTGAAGCGATTGCGTGCTGACGCACAGAAGTGTATTCGCTGACTTTACACTTTTGCACCGTCTTTGTACGTATTTGTACGTAGATTCAAAATTGAAATACCATCTTCACGAATTAACATGCATTGACACATAGGTCCAATGCATCATTGTCAGAAAAATAGAAAAGTACATTTTTTTCCTTGGGACGTTCTTCTGAAACGTTGAAGGGTCTTTGGAAAAATTTAAGGAACCAGTACAATCGAAACGTCACAATAAAATTTCGGCACTTTGATAGAATAAAATTTTTGGAGAAAGAAGATTGTGTTCAGTACGTATAATTTTTTTTCAATTTCTAAAATATTTATAAATAATGCAGAATGTTATAAAACTTGTTGGAATGCTGTTGAAGGTTACATGTACTGTGAAATTTTGAATGACTCTGTAGGTCAAGACCTTCTGAAGCAGCTACTCTCCAGGAATCCGAAATTGAATCTGAAACTGCAGCGATAGCAAGTACCTCAACCTCCTTAACTCAGTATGTTATGAGAACCTGTAATTTATTACATCATTGTAAGCTGTTTTGTTCCTTGCAGAACGCGCTGATATGGAAATAAGACCCGAGGAAACAATATCTTATTCTGCAAAGTTCATATTTTATAAAAAAAATCTGATTATTATATTCATTTTAATTTAGGTTCTCGTTATATTATAAATGATACTTTTGTATATTATAAAACTACTCCAAAGCGTACGAGACTTCCCAGATAGCAAAATGCCCGCCGACTGCAAGCGATCTGCGGACCCGCGGTCCGATCGATCGGACCGACGTGCCGGCAAATATGCGCCTTAATGTGCACACCATTGATGTCTATATAGCCAGCCCGACAGGCGAGAGCGACGCGGTCCGGCGAACTGCATGACCGACGGTCCGGTAAAGTACCGGCCCACGGTGCCGTCATCTTTTTATAATATTGACTTTTTTCTTTCAACTTGGACTTTATTATACGCAAAATTTCCTTACCTTTCGTGCTATTTGGAGAAAGAAATTTTTATTTCATTAACATAACAAAATATTTTTTGAATTTTAATGTTTAATTATTGATGAGTCTTCAGAAAGTTTTGCACGGCAAAGTAATTATTATTGAAGGTGTTTGAAATACATTAATTAAATAAAAAATAATTTTATTACATCAAATATAATTTATTTTTAAAAGTATAAGCTCGTTCGCTCAGGAAAGGCGATTCAAATTTTTCATGGATGATAAGTTTTGATCGGTGGAGGGAAATTTTTATCGAAACACAATTTGAAAATCTTCGAAGTTTTCCCGAACGTTCTTCCATACTTAAACCGATAACTATCCGATATAATACTTTTAAGCAGCTGCAGACGTATAAAATTGTCCTCGGACGCGACTAGTAGAACACGAGAAAACAAAACGTTTCCTTTTGGTGAAAATAAAATCCGAGACACGCTGAGAGAAACGATTCGTTCAGTAAAAGATTTTTGCCACTGACAACAGTTATATTAATACACTTTTCATCCACGTCGCGCTAAATTCAAGCGAACCCAGATAGCAAAATGCCCGCCGAGTGCAAGCGATCTGCCGGCCCTTAGTTCAATCGATCGGACCGACTTGCCGGCAGATGTGCACCGTAACGTGTACACCATTGATGGCTATATAGGTAGCCCGACAGGCGGGATCGACGCGGTCCGGCGAACTGCATGACCGACGGTCCGGTAAAATACCGGCTGAGTGTGCGAGTAGATTAAAATTTTAAAAATCTTTTGTTATGTACATTGAATCAAAATTTTTTCCTCTAAATATCACGAAATAATTTAGTTCTAAAAGTATAAGTATAAGACAAAAAAATTATTTTTCGAAGATTCATTTTTTTTAGTAAAAAGATCATTTTCACGAATTTTCGTGAATTTTACATCTAGAAGGACGAATTTGTTGTCTAAATTTTTCAAACAAACAAGATAAATTTTCACAGCAGGCAAACAATTAAAAAGCAGCAACATGTCAAAAAAGCAAACACTAAACGAACGAAAGCACTTTTCATTCACGTCGCCGAGCCGAGCCAAAATTCACGAGTGAACGCCATTATAAACGGCAAGAACAGCTGCTCCAAAACGCGCATGCGCGTCTGCGACCTCAGTCTACTCGCACTATCAGCCTGCAGCGGTCGGGCAAGTCGCAGGCCCGTCGTCCCTCGCCTTTTGCACGACCGACGGGCGTGTAATCTGCCGGACCGTTGTCCGCCCTTCGGTCGCATTCCGACTCTGCCGGCCTGACGCGTGCATTTAGCAGGCAGGTCAATTTCGAAAATTTTACCATTTTTAATGTTTTAAAAGTGAAATTGCACTGCAATTTTTAATGTTTGAATTTGCAATCATTCGTCTGGAAAAGTTATCTATAAATGTAAAATTATTCAACTCTAATGCTTTCAATTTAAGATAAAATATTTTCGCACACAAAACTCGAAATTTATCAAATTCAAACACTCTAATTTGAAAATGTACTAAAGTTACTATATTCCAGATCATTCATTGTTTTAAAAGTTTTCAATTTGAAGACGTTAACGTTCAGGTGCTTCAATTAAAAACTATAGTACAATTAGGCTGATTTCATGCAGTAATGCAAGAATTATGTTTAATCACAAAATTAATTAAAAAGTTAACAATACACATTGTTTTAAGTAGTCTTTGTAGCAAAATATTTTAATTTTACGTTTTGTCAGAGTTGGATTTCCCTTAATTTTCTGAATTGGCGAAAATATTTATAAAAATAATATATATTTGATAATATTCAGTAGTATATAACAATTTAAATGTTTAAAAACTGTAAAGATAATAAAATTCTAAATTTTCGCAATTTCACGTAGAAAAAATCGTTTTTAAAGTCAAAATAGCTTGAGAATGAACAATAACACTGAATGGTAAGATTCACTCAATTAAAATTCGTGAAACATTTTATATTTTATAATTAATAACTATGGTGAATTGTTAATAAAAATATTTATTAATACATTTTTACTAATATTTGTGAGTAGCTTAGACCCTCAGCTTAGTCTCAAGCTGTTTGAACGGAAAGAACTATTTCATTCACTTTAAACTGCCAAAATATGGAATTTGTTCATCTAATTTGCTTATAAATTTTATTTGAAAATTATTCTTGGTTGAACATTCATTTCTTTGATTCAAAATTCAACTATTTTGTTGGAAATGCACGTACTTTGTTAAAAATTCACCTATTTTATTGAAAATTAATTTTTAACTGAAAATGTAACTATCCTATTTTAAGTTAAAAATGTATCTTTTTTAGTTAAAAATTAGGGGTTTTTTCTTAATGAAAATTTATTTTTATAACTGAAAATGTATTTACTGCAATCTTGCTTGAAAATTGACGTTTCTTAGTTGGAAATTCGTTAATTGTGTTGAAAATTTGTTTTTATGGTCCCTATACCCATTATAATTACTACTCGGTTTGTTAAAATACTATACGGGTATTAAAGCCAACAAGCAAAATAGTTATGCTAACACAGGGGGTATTTAACCAAACCCCCCTTCCACCCTCTTACTTTCTCAACAAAACTTTTTAAACAAAAAATGTAATAGTTGACATTTCACACAAGAAAAGGTTTTCAATTTAAATCAAAAATAGTCTAATTGTTCCCAAAAGGACGAATTTCTTACAAAACAGGTGAATCCTCAATAAATACAGATGAATTTGCAACCAAACTGTTATTTGCATTTTTAACCAATACTATGAATTTTCTACGAATTAGCTGCATTTTCAACGAAATAGTTAAATTTTCAACCTAGCAGATCAATGTTTAAAACAGGAGATTAATTTTTTGTCAAAAATATGAATTCTCAAAAAAATACTGTTTTGATGTGGATATGATGTTTGTCCACATTTTATTTGGTTGATTTTTAGTTTATTTTTTTTTAGTTTCTACAAATTCTTAACTAAATGGTTAAATGAAATAATACTTGAGTAGGATTTGAAAATGAAAAAGAGAGTTTAATTATGAACCTAATAATCTTAAGTTATTTTAAAATTGAAAATAGTTTATGATGTTCCAATCGGACTAACTACTAAGGCTTTGGACTTGAAAAAATTGAATTTTTAGCCTGTTAAACTCTGTAAATTGTTTAATTTTGAACATATTCGGGATCGTCTTGTAAAATAAATTATTGTTCTATTTTTAATCAAACTAACATGTAATTTAAAAAATCATGAATTAATTTTTATTTGCATTTAATCAACGTAAAACGTTCTTTGTCAAAACATTTTAAATGCAAAAGTTTTCCATTATTAATTGCTTGATTTTGAAATCTGCATTTTAAAATTCTTTAGATTGAAAATGTACACTCACAAATGAAGACCTAAAATGGAAAATTGTTAAAGGATAATATTTTAGAATTATGTCATGCCAACTAAATGGTCTCATAATTGAAAAGCCAACAGTTGAATTGAGCACTTGAAAAAAGTTGAAATGTAACCTATTTTTATTTAATTTATAATTATAATAATAATTTATCATCTGGTATAAAAGTTGTGATATTCCAAGTGATTGGACAGATTTTTCTTCTAAAAATTTTAAAAATTCCAGGCCAAAAAATAAATTCACTCTCATTTCCCGGTCTTAGAAAATTTCCAGTAATTTCTCGGTCCAGCGGCCACCCTGATTTTAATTTTTTTTGTTAAAATTGTTATGTATAGCTATTTTCATAAGAAAACAATATAAAGCGAAACTTTAATTTTTTGAAACCTATTACATCTGCGATATCCTGACATCTTTAGAAATGCTTCAAGTGATTTCAAAAGTTGAGTTCTTTGGGAATTCTTAATTTTAGAGCATTCAACGCCTAAACGGTGTAAATAGGAATTAAAGTGTATACAATTATCCGTAAATTTATAAAAGGAGAACTTTTTATCTCTAAAAATAATTCACGACCTTCAGAAGTCAATGTTGAGTTTAAAAAATATTTTCATCAAGATTTGCGGTATAGCGAATCGTCGCCAAGTACAAAAAAAAGCTACCAAGAATCTTTCTCTTAAATATTTAATGTCTTATATGTATAATAAAATGAACAATTTGTTTGACTGAACAACTCCAAGGTTTGACCCGAGAAAACCCTTCAGATTCGGCCGTTTCGTTCCCGGCACTCCTCGGAGCGTTATCTATTAAATGAATCGATTGCGACCGACGCTAAAGTGGTGGGGGTAGCGCTCGAGCGAGAAATCGGAGAAGTGGCATTGCTCGGGGCGGCACTGCTCGGAGCTTGGACTGTAGTTAAATTTTCACATAAGAAAAATATGTTTTCAGCAATACAAAAATGAATGATTAACCAGTTGGATTCGACGAAAAAATACGAATATTTAACAAATTAGTTGTTATAGAATCCATTTCAAATCAAGCAGAATGTACTCGTCAAGTCGCAGAATCTCAAGGAGATGAAACATTCTGCTTTTCAACTAAAACCTCAAAAAAATAAAATTCACAAGACACACATTTTCAAGACTGTAGTAAATATCCTTATAACCACAGAAATATCCAGCAACCCTCAAGATCTACCCGTACCTCATTTGACGAACCCCGTTTAGATTGCCTTCATCTAAAATCGCAAAAAAAAATTTTAATTGATAATAATCACCAGACACGCATTTCCAAGACTGTAGTAAATATCCTTATAACCACAGAAATATGTAAAATTTATTTAAAATAGTAGGGGTAGTTCCTGAGGGTTGTTTGATATTTTTGTGGTTTTAAGGATATTTAATACAGTCTTGGAAATGCGTGTCTTGTGATTATTATCAATTAAAATTTTTTGTGTGATTTTAGATGAAGGCAGTCGAGACGTGGATCGTTAAATGAGGTAGGGGTACATCTTGAGGGTTGCTGGATATTTCAGTGGTTACAGGGATATTTAATACAGTTTTGAAAATGCGTTTCTTGTGATTATTATCAATTAAAATTTTTTTTTTGCGATTTTAGATGAAGGCAGTCGAGACGTAGTTCGTTAAATGAGGTAGGGGTAGTTTTTGAGGGTTGTTGGATATTTCTGTGGTTATACAAATATTTAATACAGTCTTGGAAATGCGTGTCTTGTGTTCCTTATCAATTACAATTTTCTTTTGCGATTTTAGACGAAGGCAGTCGAGACGGGGTTCGTTAAATCAGGTAGGGGCAGTTTTTTAGGGTTTTTGGATATTTCCTTGGTTATAAGGATATTTAGTACAATCTTGGAAATGTGTGTCTTGTGATTATTATCAATTACATTTTTTTTGTGATTTTAGATAAAGGCAGTCGAGACGGGGTTCGTTAAATGAGGTAGGGATATCTTTTTAGGGTTGTTGGATATTTCTGTGGTTAGAAGGTTATTTAATACAGTCTTGAAAATACGTGTCTTGTGATTATTATCAATTTGAACATTTCTTGGCGATTTTAGACGAAGGCAATCTAAACGGGGTTCGTTAAATGATGAAAGGGTAGTTCTTGAGGGTTGCTGGATATTTCTGTGGTCATAAGGATATTTACTACAGTATTTAAAATGCGTGTCTTGTGATTTTTATTTTTTTGAGGTTTTAGTTGAAGGCACCGTAGACGGTGTTCTTTAAATGTGCTGTGATAGGGGTAGTTTTGGAAATCGGAATAATACGTATTGCCTAGTTTCATCTAAAAAAAGAATGTTTTATCTTCTTGAGATTCTGCGACTTGACGAGTACAATCTGCTTGATTTGACATGGATTCTATAACAACTAATTTGTTCAATATGCGTCTATTTTCCTTGAATCAAACTGGTTAATTATTGATTTTTGTATTGTTGAAAACTAGTTTTTTTATGCGAAAATTTAAATTTTTTATTGTTGGTTTTGAACCACTTTTTTAATTGCAAATGAAACCCTTTGGTTACAAATTTATGAATTTACTGAAAATTTGTCTTACGGTAAAAACTTCAAATATTTTGTTGAAACTTGAACTATTTTGTTAAATTCATCTTAGCTGTTCGAAAATTCAACTGCTTTGTAAAAAACTCGTTCTTTTGCATTGAAAGTTCACCTTTCATGACAGGAAAATCATATTTCTTAGTTTAAAATTCATTTCGTTTGGCCGAAGATGAACTTTTTTGTCGAAAATTCAACTTTTCGGGCTGAAAATTTACCTGTCGTCGAAAAAAATAATCTTTTGAGACTTGAAAATTCAAATGTTTGGTTGAACATGCAAATTCTAAATTTTTTTAGTCCATTCCCATATTATTCTTTAGGGTAAAATATGAGACTCGCATTCGGGAGAGTTATAATTGAACATCATTCATTAAAAGTGGTTTCACGCATAGAAGCTGATTAACTATGTTGTTTCAATTCTGAATTATGGTAATGGTATAATAAGCATTCAGATCGTACAATGCGTTGGCAGAGTGTAGCAAAAAAAAAGAATGTTGTGAAAATGCTCATAGGTTAGGTTCTTGCGTCGCATTTGAAAGACTTAAAATACTCATATATTGTCTGCAATTATTAAAAGTATTGTTATTAATTGTTTGTTTGGAGTGAAGTAATTCAGTTGAAGGAGTTTTATTGTTTTAATACAAAAACATTGGGAACTCATTTTAAAAGCAAGTCAAGTGCGGTGCTTGATGGTTCTGTAACGAAAGGCAAAAAAAAAACTTTGTCAGTGCATATTACGATTTTAATACTTATATCATTCAACATTGAAACAACATATTTCACTTAACTTTTATGCTGGACACAACTTTTAAAAAATATTATTGTAAGAACACCGCATCATCAATCTTTGACAGCGTGACCCTGCGGCATTTCCCTTCGGCAATCCCTGGAAAACAAATGTTTATGAACATGTCAACAGCATAGTCAGCTTTCCTAATTAAAGAAGCTCACGCATATTTTAGGAGTCAAACTTCAATATTGAATTTAAAATATTAAAAATTGAGCAGTAATTGATTTTACAAGACCATTGTGGATCTGTTCAAAATTAAAAAATTTACCTATTTTAACTTAACAATTTAACTGTTTTCATTCGAAAGCCTTAGTAGTTAAACAGAGTTAAACATCCGATTGAGTTTTTATATACAATGTTCCATTTAGAAATCACTTCAAATTAATAGATTCATAAATAAACGCCTTTATTCAATTTCAAAATCTTATTCAAGTATTGTTTCAGTACGAAAAATTCCATGTAAACCCATTCAATAAAAAAAATTTCAATTAAAAAACAACAGAACAATTTTCAATATTAAACCATTCGAAACTGAACTTTCACAATTTCAGATTGATAAATTTAAGCATTGAACGTTACATTTATAATTCTTATATTTTTTTAATTTGCAGTTTAAAGTAAAAGTGTTGAATTTTTGTTCGTAAATAACAATTAAACAGTGAATAATTTAGAAAAAATTCTTATAAGTCCAAGAGATATTTAAAAGTTTCGAAAAAATTCAAGAACAGTTTAAAACTAGAAAAGATTTTGAAAATTTTGAACAGAATGTAGATTTAAAATGATTTTTTATTTCGAAAAAGTACACAATTTTAAATAGTTATTTGTGATACAAGTGCGAAAAATACTTATCTTGAAAGAAAAGATTTTTATTTTTGTAAACAATTTTTTTGAAATAAAAAATGTTTAAAAAAAATATGTTGACAAACAATTTCTGAATAAAAATTTGTTTGAAAAAAAAATTGGTAAAAAAAATATCTGAACAAAAATTTGGTAAACAAAATTGTTGAACAAAAATTTGGTAAAAAAAAGTTGAAAAAAAAATTTTGAACAAAAATGGTTGGAAACAAATTTTACAAAAGAAAACTTTTGGGGGCTTATGCTTTCTTGCTGTGCCAAATGTTGACACTCATGCCCTTTTGTACGACCGACGAAAACGGCTACGAAACCTTAAAAACAAAACTTCTAAATCTAAATTTATTTCAAAAAGATACCAACACTAGTGTTTAAAGTTCCCTATGCCAGTGCCTAACGTACCTCATCTCGAAAGTACGCATGTGAAGCTTTTTCACCAGTGCCTAAAGTAAGCCATCTTCAAACTGCGAATGCGCGAAAATTGTTCCGCACACAGTCTGCTCAAATAAGGTCCTTTAGGCACCATTCAGAAGCATGAAAAGGCCAACTTTTGAGGTGGGTGTTGCCAAAAGAAAGTTCTAAAATATTTCAAAACGTTCCGACAGATATACAAAATTGTAAAAAAATCTGGAAGATTTTGATCTTATTTTTTCAGTATTTTACAACAATTTTATGAAAAATGGGAATAATTTCAAAAGACATTTTAAAGTTCTGAAAAAGTTTCAAATAATTTAAAAGCAAATGGAGATTTTTTATGATTTCAAAATTATATTTTGATAAATTACAAAGTTTAAAGAGAATGTTTGAAAATATTTCAAACCATTCCGACAGATTTGCAAAACTGTAAAAAAAATCTGGAAGATTTTGATGTTATTTTTTCAGGATTTTACAACAATTGTAGGAAAAATGGGAATCATTTCAAAAGACATTTTGAAGTTCTGAAAAAGTTTCAAATAATTTAAAAGCAAAAGGAGATTTTTTATTATTTCAAAATTATATTTTGAAAAATTACAAAGTTTCAAGAGAATGTTTGAAAATATTTCAAACCATTCCGACAGATTTACAAAAGTGTAAAAAAAATCTGGAAGATTTTGATGCTATTTTTTCAGGATTTTACAACAATTGTAGGAAAAAATCGGAATCATTTAAAAAGACATTTAAAAGTTCTGAAACAGATTGAAATAATTTAAAAGCAAATGGAGATTTTTTATGATTTCAAAATTATAGTTTGAAAAATTACAGAATTTTAAGAGAATGTTTAAAAATATTTCAAAACATTCCGACAGAATTAAAAAATTGTAAAAAAAAATCTGGAAGATTTTGATGTTATTTTTTCAGGATTTTACAACAATTGTGGAAAAAAATCGGAATCATTTCAAAAGACATATAAAGTTCTTAAAGAGATTCAAATAATTTAAAAGCAAATGCAGATTTTTTAAGATTTCAAAATTATATATTGAAAAATTACAAAAATATAAGAGAAGGTTTAAAAATATTTCAAAACGTTTCGACAGATTTACAAAATTGTAAAAAAAAATCTGGAAGATTTTGATGTTATTTTTTCAGAATTTTACAACAATTTAAGGAAAAATTATTTCAAAAAATTATAAAATTTTAAGAGAATGTTTTAAAATATTTCAAAACATTTCGACAGATTTACAAAATTGTAAATAAATCTGAAAGATTCTGATGTTATTTTTTTAGTATTTTACAACAAGTTTAGGAAAAATGGGAATCATTTCAAAAGACATTTTAAAGTTCTGAAAAAGTTTCAAATAATTTAAAAGCAAATGGAGATTTTTCATGAATACAAAATTATTGTTTGAAAAATTACAAAGTTTCACGAGAATGTTTAAAAATATTTCAAACCATTCCGACAGATTTACAAAACTATAAAAAAAAATCTGGAAGATTTTGATGTTATTTTTTCAGGATTTTACAACAATTGTAGAAACAATCGGAATCATTTCCAATCAAAGTTTGAATTTTTGAATTTTCAAGAAAATTCAGAAAGTTGTTATGATAATCTTGTAGGGCTTTCAAAAAGCAACGTTTTTCTTTTTGAGCCTTTCCTTCATATCGTGCGTTGTTCTTATTTCGCTTGAAATTTTACTTTTCGCTTGTTTCTTCGAATTTCGAAAATTCTATAACTCTCCCAGGCGGAAATATTATATATAGTTTATATATAGTGTTAAGTATTATATATAGTATTCATTTATTTTATATAAAAAATATATAAAACAAATGAATATTATATATAATACTTCACATTATATATAAACTATATATAATATTTCCCCCTGGGCTGATAATTTCCTTTTTATCAAAACAAAAGCCATTAATAAATTGTTGGAATTTCCGAGTACAACGAATAGCCGTACATAGAATTTTCAAATATTTGAATCTTTGAATCTTTAAACTGTGCAATTAAAAAAATTGGAACCATCGCGATCTTCCTTTGCATTATTTTGTCAAATTTTTAACGAAATAATATTTTAAACTTTTAGCTAAACATTTCAACAAATGAATAATTCAAAATATATTTGATTGGAAGATTCCAAGAATGAATAATGATTCTGACTGAAGTATTAAAAGTTAAACGATTTATATTCAAAAAGTTACAAATTATTTGAAAATTTTAGAGTTCTAAATTTTCATGTTGAACGCTGAATTTTCAATTTTTCTCTTTTATAAGTTCCAATTCTGCAATTAAAATTAAAATGTTAAAATTTGAAGAAGTACAATTGACATTTCGAAAAATATTAACTTTTGAACGATTTAAATGTACTTGAAACAATTTAAAATTTGAAGGGGAAGAGTATAAAAACCTTTTAATATCGCAATTCTTGGTAATTAAAAATTGGTGCAGTTTTTAATGAAGTTCAGATTAGTTTAATTTCAACGCTTTGTATTAGACAGTTTTTTATTTTTAATGTTGCGCACTCGAAATTTCTTTATTTCCAACGTTTTTTTTAGAATAATTCAATTGTAAAGGTTTATAATTGAAAGCTTTTCCATTTTGTACTAACAATTTGAAATACGGAAATTTCAGTAGCTTTGACTTTGAACAATTCAATTTAGTTTTCATTTTCAAATTGTCGAATTTCAATCAGTTGTAATTGTATATTGCTGAAATTCTAACGTTTTCAATTTTAAATTATTAAAATTTGAACTTAGATTTTGTTGAATTTTATGTTATCAAAATTTCAATATGAAATTATTCACTTTTGAAAAGTTTTAAATTGTCCTGCTTTCAAAATTTTAATCTGAAATCTTTCAATTCCGAGAATCTTCAATTAAAAATCAAATTGTTTAAGGTTTAACGCTTTGAAGCAGTACTGATACAACAACTTTTTTCTAATGAAACTGTCCAATTAAAAAAAATTTCATTCAAAAGTTTCCTATTTTGAGAGCATCTGATGAACATATGTTCGATTTCAAGTTATTTAATTTTAAACGCTATTATGTAGAAGTGAGACAAGTTCAATTATTTTCTATTACATTATAAATATTGCGCTTTTATCCAAATTTTACCTTGGTAATCTAAAATGTTTTGATTTGGAACGTTTTTAATTCAAAATTCTTCAATAGGTATCTTTCTTACATTTCAAACGCTTTTAATTTAAAATTATTGATTATTGTTTCAACAATTTGTTATATCTCGATATTTAAAAAAATTGATAATGCATTTTGAAATTAAATTTTTTTTAATTTCATGAAATAAAAATCCAGGCATTTACAGCTAGTTCACAAAAAAACTTAATTTATAGGTCTCGGATTTACGCTACTATTGTCACTATTGGCCACTTTTCTTAGCGATGATACTATTTTGGAAAAAATGCTACTACTCTCACTATTTCTGTTCCATTTTAAAATATTTTGTAACCTTTTCGCTGATTGGCTAAAATAACATGTTAAACATCTCAAGTATATAAATATAAAAATAGTCCCAATAACGGCTAATATAACACCAATTTATTCATAATACTTTAAATTCATCTATTCTTTATTTCCATCTTGGGTCTCGAGTTATAAGACATTTTCGATTTTCTTTTCGATGACAAATTTTTCAAAATTGCATCCTTTCAATTTGTAACACTTATTGGCTGAACATTTTGAAGTTGAAAGCGTTCGAAGTCAAATAATTTCAAATTCGATTAATAAAGAATGCACAAATATACATTTCAATCGTACTGTTCCCAATTTGTATAATTGCCCAATAGAAACCTTAATGCTCGATATATTTTAACTTAAATATCTCTTTAAAATAAATTATATCAGATTGAAAGAGTATTAAAAGCAGAAATTTGATGTACATTTAATTTTCTTCATTACGAAATATATATAATCAATTATTCACTTTTATAATATACACTGAAAAAAATAGAAATTAGAAATTGATATCTGGATATTTAACTATGGAAAGATGATCTGCAAATATTAGGAGGTTGAACCTAGATATTAAGATTCAATCTCCAGATATGAAAGAATCATTTACTCACATTCAAGAGTAAAACTAACAAATTGGAAGCGTTACATTAAAAAAGATTAGAATTGAACATTTCAAAAAGAAATAAATTTCAAAAATAATATTTAAACTTGCAATTAAAAAAAAGTTCTGGCTTCTTATCAAAGTATAGCATTTGCCAATTTTTCAACCATTTTTTTCTTCAACTTTCTCTACAATTAAACTGCTGATCCACTCTCATATTATATAATCGGGAGAAAAGGAGATAGCAAATCACAGTGCGCATGACCGAATGGCCATAATGTGCTGATTAGAAACGTCTGAGCTGGGCAACAAATGTGCAGTTACCACAGTCAAAATCGAGGCGCTTTGTACAGCATGATCGGTCTCCTTATTATTACTCCGTGGTATGTACACACAATTTACATATATGCATATATATAATTGAATATGGCAAATTACTACTTAATGTAAATTAATAATTAAATTTGTGTATACATTATATTACAATTTAAAGGCAAGAAAAACAGTTCTTTTATTTTCGATCATAACCTACACGATATGAAGTACTCACCTTAGTGTTTAGGAATAAAATTAATGGAATTTTTATTAAAAATAACTTTACATACAACTAATATTTTGAAATTATTGCTTAATGAATTTGACACATTTTCAATATAATTTGTCAATTTATAAAGTGCCAGTTTTAAATTCCCCTTGAAACTCGCGCGAAACTGTTGAAAGTGTCGTCTGTTATGCTCAGCTTTTTGGCATTTTTATTATTTAGAGAATACCTGGAACATTTAGAACCGAAAAACTTTTTGTACAAGTTTAGCACAGGGTATGTTCTAACAACTAAACCACTTTTTTCTATTAAAAAAAAAAACTTTCCTGGTGGATATATTTGGGTCTGACCGCGTTTAACCAACATTTACCGTCATGACCGGTCAGGATTTGGTCATGACTATGAAATACCGAGTAGCGGCTATCACTATTGGTATCGCATAATTCTGGCATCGTTTCACGCTGCATATGCGTCGCGTCAGAAACCGGATTGGTTACCGTTGGCGCGCTTATTTAAAGTGATTAAATATGCAAGAAATTGTTTGCAACCAAACATACTTGTAAAATTATTTAAAATAATTATTTGATCACAAAAATAGACTTATAAAGTGAAATACTTATTTGATTTTACTCCTCTAAAATAAATAATCGTATTCAAAATTAAAGGAAGGAATACCTTTTTTTATCGAAAATATGAATTTAAAATAATTTTTAATATCCTTATGCACTTTACAATTATTTTTGTTGTAATCAATTGCAAACAAAAACAAACAAAAAATCATCATTTTAAATAAGTGCGTCAACGGTAACCAATCCGATTTTCGGTGCGACGCATGCGCAGTACGTGAAGATACCAAAATTGGGAGCACTGCTCTCTCTGTCTACCCAATACGATAGAAAGAGATTTCAAAGCCATGGTTTTCGATCGCACGAAACAATCCGATCGGCTTCAAGCATCGGAGCCTTACTGATGTCGACGCGAGCCCGGTATCGTGCTTATTCGCTATGCAAACGTGTGTGCTTCCCGTTTGACAGAGCCCTGGCGTAGCGTGACGCAATTATCCACTCAGGCCATAAATGTACAGCGCTTTATCACTGAGCTCTTGTTTTTTCACGCTTGACTGATCGCAAATCGAGTTTTTTTAAATTGACATTCGACTGTATTTCCAATTTTTTTTTTCGACCCGCCCTACAACAGCTCATTCTGTATTACAATCGAACTTGGATAATAAGGAATTGACGCCGCGCGACTTAACTAGATAACTGCGTCGCATTGCGTCAGTTCACGCTCAGTGTTCACACGGTCCTGAAGTTTACGTTCAGAGAGCCTGGATTTGAGCCGAAGGTCAGAAACAAAACCAGGCTCAAATCTAAATTCGAATGTAACAGACTTCAAGAGATTTGAAGAGAATTCAAGTGACTTCAAATGACTTCCAGTGAATTCAAGTGACTTCAGACATTTCAGAAGATTTCATTACAAGTGTACACCTGACTTAACAAGTTGTCAACACCTCGGAGAAATAGATTTTAGGGAATATTTATGCAGCAATACAAAAATTCCAGGTTAATATAACATAGCTTTGAAGTTTATATAATTTCAATGTTGAGCCAATCAAACTATGAAGCTTCCCATTTTCCACGGCTTAAATGCATTTCTGAGACGTCTGTTTAAAAATACATCCGTAACTCCAAGCTGGGTCAAATTCTGGAAAGATGAAAAACATTCATACACGTAAATGACAAGAAAGTGCGGCAGTTGATCTCGAAGTTGCCGCCCCCACCTACTGCCGAATGTGCAGCGTGAGAGGCTATGAGTTAATCCGAAGTTGACGGAATGCGTTGGTGAAATTACGGCATGGCAGAGGCGCTATAACTGTTGATGCACGCGAACAGACGTCTCAATCGAATTCGAATCTTCGACCGGATTTCAAGACAAAAGAGGGGATGTCGGGATGCCGGAACCATCGGAAGAATCACGCACGCGCCGTCAACTACGGGGTCGGTGTTTAGAACCTGAGAACCTATCGTCGTTCTATTCTATACTATCTCACCTAATCCATGCAAACGCTATTGATTGCGGCTCTCACCAGCCTCACAATGTCCCTCTAGCTCTTGGCAGGTTTGTTCATATTTTCCCATTCCTTCACGTTCTCATACTAAACCACCTCACGCCACTTTAGTAATGATAGGCTCAATTCACCAAGATTAGCGGCTTGGTCGACCGTTTTCAGGAAGAAGAACATTCTTGTGGAAAGAATGGTGTTAGGGTAGAGTACTTTAGATGG
Source organism: Andricus grossulariae (assembly GCA_011634705.1). Lineage (NCBI taxonomy): Eukaryota > Metazoa > Arthropoda > Insecta > Hymenoptera > Cynipidae > Andricus > Andricus grossulariae. The sequence continues at coordinate 73,182,054 of JAABKJ010075445.1, read as the reverse complement.
AACTTATTTTTTATTATTAGAGAAGTTTTAGGCTCCAGAAGCTACAATCATAGTTCCTTAAAGCAACCAATCCCGTCGCAACTGGAACGTGTACGTCATCCACTTCTGCTCCTTCTGTCCTAGAAGGTAAGCAAGAGCGGGAAATTTACGCGAATCCTTTTTAGTACTTCTTCTACTCCTTCCATCACCTCCTTCCCCTCTAATCTGAGACCCTTTATCACTATGTTTTTCTTTCTATCTTCTCTCTCTTTTTTTTCTATTCTTTGTTCTATTTTTCTCAGCCTTTCCTTCTCCTTATTCCCACTCTCCCCTAATCTAAACTCACGGTTTGAGCTTTCTATTTTTTTTAATCTACCTTCCAACTCCTCTACCTTGTTTAAATAAGTTACATTTGTTTAAACAATTAAAGAATTTTTAAAAAGTCATGATAAATATTCAAATTGTCCATTAGTAATTATTTGTATGAAACAGACGACGGAAATTGCTAGACAGTAGCAGTAATACGTACAAATGTAGTTTTTTTATTTTCGGGTCATGTTTGGGGCGCTGTGTGGAGGAGAGGGGTAAGGGTGGGTTAAAAATAAAAGTTATTAGTATGGTTTTAATTCTTAGGTACTCCTTTGCAATCCCTAAAATAGTTGACACGTTTCGATGAAACCCTGAAGTATGAGTTCAATTTTACAAAAATCCAAAATTTCCCCATGTTAATTGAATGGGAATTTGGAAGTGCCCGGTGGCACGTGTTAATATTCGAATTTCTGAAAAAAGATTAGTGATTTTTTTTCTCCGGAACGGGGAACTTTTTTTGGGGGGGGGGCTTGCCCTGTCGCTCGAAAAGCGTTTTTTGGACCACCCTAGTGGGCGCTGTATTATAATTTAATACAAGATTTACAAAAGAATATAGTTGCTCTACTTACGCATTCCTCATGCGTGCTCTCCATGATAGTCCTTTCGATTGTTGCATAGCGGGTTTCCCCATCGCATTGAAGGTGGACAATACACGACACACAACATACAGATAACCAGTACACAACAGACTAAATGCAATTATAAAATACGCAATACAAACACGCAACACTTACAGAAATGATAGTTTTCTTGCAAGTAAATGTATTGAAATTGTATTAGAAAAGTTCCTCTGATGGAAAGAAATTGATGTGTATTGTCACGAATTTCTTTCTTTCGAAAGGCGCAAAAGTACTAGAGACCTCTTCCACTGAAGAGGGCAAAAGACTGGCAATATTAAAGACTAAAAATAAAGTTGGAGGTAAATGTTGCAAAAACTGCAACCATATGCTTAGGATTAGTGTAGAACGTTTTACTTGAATCGGTAAGCAGTATAGCTGCTCAAAATTTTTATGATTTTCGTGCGAAAACATACGGCAGTAGGACGTAGGTCCTACTGTCTACAGCAATAAAGCAGTAAAAGATGGATGAAAAGAAATGCAAAGGTTCGTCTAGAATAAAAACTGTCAAAAACACGTCTCTCAAACAATTCTTCAATTCACAAGGCTACAAATTGGCAGGAAATTAAAAAAATCTTTTTTTTATTTCTATTCTTCCTTTATTATATGAATCTATGTAGATATCCGGAAAGCTGATCTCTGTTTGATTATGTTTTTCCAAACACAACACTCGTTGATTTTGTAAAGAAATAAAACAAGTAAATCTAAAACTTTGTCCTGGAAAATAATTTTTTTATCACTGAAACTGCTCCAAATGTTTGTAAGAGATTGACAATAAACATTTATTATTTATTGTTATGACTTAACCCTCAGAGGCCATACCTTAGAGGCCATACGGGTGCAAATCTGGTTTTCATGATTTTAATTGTTTATATTCTTTTAATTTTAATTTAAATAACAATAAAAGTATATGACTTTGGGGTAAAATTTCCTCAGAAATTCAAATATTTTAGTACCAAAGCCGTTAAATTGAATTATCATATAAAATTGAGCAATTATTAAATAAACTTTTTGGAAAATTCATTTTTTACGCAAAAGAGATAAACACTTTTATTGCAATGAAAAAAATGGTTTATTCTATAAATTATATTTTAACTATTTTTAACAGGTGCTTGAAAAAAGGATAATTTTAAAAAGGTAAAAAATGATGTCCAGTACAAAAAACGTGTCTATTTAAAAAATGTAGTACATAATACATCCATTAATGATTGAAATTAATTTTAATTTGGCCTTAGGTAACTTTTTGGCGTTTCCAGCAGAGCAGCTGTGGAGCGACTGTCGCCAAGCTGTCGCTGTACGGTTAGGCCGAAGTATAGTCATAATTATCGTACAAGATAGGAAGCTCTGCAGTGCGTGCCCTGGGAGGGAGGGACATTTGAAATTTTCGGGCTGCCCGATTTGCACCCGTATGGCCTCTGACGGTTATGTCAATTTCTAGCATGCTATCAATATTTTTTCAATTTTAATGAATATACATTTGCTTTGAAAGAATATTTCTTTACATTTAAACAATTTTCTCATTGTGTTGATTATGATAATTGTTTTAATGCAATATACATTGGTTTAACTGAATGAATATTCATTCACCTTGAATACATATTTCTTCAATTTAAGTCATGATTTCTTTGCAACAATTATATCAACCTATAGTGTTAAATCATTTTTATTGGAAACGACCATGTTATTAGCCTATCACCCCCCAGAAAAGTGAGCGTTTAGATATCCTCTTAGCGAACAGTATCAGCTACTGACAGTTTATTAGTTCGCTACAGGGTATATTCTAAGCCGAATTTGCATTTAACCGAATGTATAGTAGCCGAGAACTAAAAAAAAAAAAGGAATCCACATCTGAAATTTCCGGTTTTTTGTAAGAAGACTTATGTCATAGTATTTAAAGCCTCTATAATAAAAATGAATAATTTTTCTTCACCACAATTACGAACTCTGTGCGATTTTTTTTCACTGAGATAGAGCTACTTTTTCCCAAGTGTCAAGACTTTCTGTCCCGATATTAGTTTCTCTCGTGAAATCTTGACAAGATCCTTATCTATTCAAATACCGAATTACATCAAGAATAAAATATAAAAGATACAAAAATAGTTTCAATTTAAGAAAAGATTACCCTCTGATTTAAATATTAAATAATTAAAAAGAAAGGTACGTAACACATGAGTGTGTGGGGCGAGGGGTGATGAAAAATTACGATGCGTTATGGGTCGAGAGGAAGAGGTCCAAAAATGTCCAAGAAAGCGTTACGAATTTTTTGGGGGCCTCAAAGTCGATATATATATACACACGCATGCATATACACATACACAAAATTGCACCTGATCCCGGCGAAATCGCAGTAAAATTTCAGCTGTAACCACGTCTCAAGATTGTGATGGATTCAATACGATGATCCGGCAAAGTCTCGTGCACCCTGAGGACAAGGAACGACTCAAGGAAGACCGCCTTCTACATTTTCCCCGCAAGTGTCTTAGCATTTCGTTGACACGCAGAGATGCTTTTCAGGCTATTAACCAATGAAAGCTTGGCACTTCCGAGAGTACCGATGATCAGGGCGACCAGCTTAATAGAATATTCCGGATATAACCGTCGCAACTCTCTTATAAGCTCTTTCTACCTCTCTTTCTTTTCATTCTCCTTGGCTGTGATGTTTTTGTCGGCTAGTGCCGAAAATTCGATATGCGGCACTTCTCATTTTCGACAATTGACCTTATTTCCCTAGAAGCGTTTGGCGGAGCAGTATTAGTCTTCATACCCTAAGAGTAACAGATATAGTAATAAAGCACTTTTAGTGCCGCATTGTGCCTTTGGATGCACGTCATTCCCGCAGGAGTTGGACAACTAGATAGTATGTCTCCTAGATGCTCGGGTGTGTATGACACACTCTGCAGCTATCATCGGTAATGTCTGGCTGAAAATGTGGCGTCGATATGCTCAAGTGGGAATGACACCGTTTTGACATGACAAAATGAAACCCTTCGTGCTCGACTTCAATTAAGGTGCTTTAAGGAAGGCAAACGTTAGCTCATACGACATCGACTGATCCTTCACATTTCTGTGGAAGATGCCGTGCGTCCTCTTGATGAGGAGCTATTTGCGGAAGTTTTTCTCCTGTACTTTCTTGATCCAGGCCTTCAGATCTGAGTACTCGAGATGGATAATGTTTGATGCATTTTGCTCACCCCTGATCTCCTCCGCTGCTTTGTACAGAAACGCCCCTTTGCCCATTTCTTCGTGTTTTCTGCCCATTTTGAGAAGAGGGTCTCGTCCATTTGGGACTATATATGCTGCAGCCAGAATAATCCCGCTGTAAAGACATCGAGTGTGCAATGGAGACTGCTGTGCGAAAATCGTAGTTCCAGAAAATTTGGCACTTCCCGTTTTGGACAATTGATTCGATCTCCCTCAGAGCGTTCGGCAGAGCAGGGTCGCGGCCAACACCGTAAGAGCGACAAAGATAGCAATTAAGCACTCTTAAGGCCGCATTATGTATGTAGAGATACGTCATTCCAGCGTGAGTGGGACACCCGGATAGTATGTGTACTAGGTACTCAGTGTGTGCATGACACGTTCTGCACATAGTGCTTGGAACTTCTTGACGTAAAATGACGTCACGGTATACTAAGATGGAAATCACACCGTCCTGGCATGCGAAAATGAAACCCTCTGTACCTGAATTAAGACCTGATGATCTGAGGAAATCAAAAGTTTCCTCCTGGACAAGGACTGATCTTTTACATTTCTGTGAAAGTTACCGGTTATGAAGACATTGGAGATTCAGAAGTCCGCGCCAACCTTGACGGCGTGGGATGCATAATCGCAGAACGGACGAATTTACATGCAAGCTCTTCTGTATACGTATGATCTTACGCGTGGCGACATCACGGGTCGCAAGCTCGTTCTTCGTCCATTTAACCATCCATCTAAATTATTTTCAGCACCCCGAACTCTCACGCTTTTAACGTGACCAAATTGTTCTGAAAGTTCAAATGAACTATGAAAAAAAAATTTGTTTCACCACTTTTTTTTGCTGTAATTCTTTTTAGCGATCTGAAAATGCATTTCATGCAAAAATATAGCAAAAATTTTAATTTGGGAGGTCACTAACCACCCCTAAAGCGATTTCCGTAGATGCAACAGTAAAGTAAACTACAAAGTTAATAAACTTAATATATATTAAACAAAGAAACAAGTCTGACAGTTACGAATCAACACCAGACAAAATTTGGTGATGTTGACAAACCACGCTCCAACCCCTAAAACCCACCCCTATTGATCAACGTTTTTCGAATTGAGAAAATCGACAAAAACAGCCCGAACTTAATACAATCTTAGGTATTTAACATCATGAAAAATTGTCCTCTTTGCTCCCCCGAATAATGCTGGTGGCAAAACATCTCGCTCGAATATCGAAAACCCACCCATAATTAATAAGTACCAAAAACTGGGTAAAACGTCCAATTCAGTACGAACTTGATACATTTATGGTTATTTTATAGCCTAGAAAATTCATAAAAATTATCCCCCGACTAATGGCAGTAGCCAAACATCTCGCTCGGATCCCAAAAACCCACCCCCCGTGCAACCCAATTTTTTCAAACTAGGAAAATCGACAAAAACAGCCAGAACTTAATACAATCTTAGGTATTTAACATCGTGAAAAATTGTCCTTTTTGCTCACTTTCCAACCGAGCAATTCACGCCTACCCCGAAAGGGAAACGGCTTAATGATATAATAATAATAATAATAATTCATTAGTGACCCGGATGATCAAAAAATTTGAACAATGGCTTTTTGCTGCTTTTCGCCCTTAATTTTTGCTGCAGATGGAAACCTGAAAAAGCCATACCCCATTAACCAGCGTCGGTCTACCACGCTGAATATATTTTCCTGTGCGGTACAATAACTGTAATTACGATTTTCTTGTAAATAATAACGCTCTAAGCCGTTTTGTCTTATTTCCCTAGAGTCCCTAGAGATTCTACGTCTCTTCCTGCTATTACGTTATTTCCTTCTTTTTTAAAATGGTCCCCTTTAAGTTACGAGTCCATAGCATTTATAATAATTTTAGTCAGGCTTATGTTAGAATTTTGTGCAATTTAAATAATAGAATACTTGATGTTTTACTCAAATTGACGAATAAAATCAATGATCTTCAATTGTAAACTCAAATACATTTTTTGCATAATTGAATAAAACATCAAAAAAATGCATCTTTTCCAAATTTGATTGATTTCCAACTTCGAAGTTTAAAATTATCTTCATTTTAGATAAAAATAATTTAATGTTCTTTTTAACTGTTTTGATTTTAAAAACTCCAAGTTTGCATAACTTGTTTTAAAATCTGAAATTAAAATTCTTCAATTTTTACTGGTTCTACATATGTATCATGGTTTTTAATATTGAAAAATTGAAAATAGTAAATATAAAATACGCAATATCTATGGTTACGGAATATTCCGTAACTCTAAGCCCTTTTCCAGCTCGTTGAGGGCTAACGCTACGGAAAATTCCGTAACCATAGACAGTGCCTATAAAATAATATAATATAAAAATATTGAAATTTAAACAACTTGGAACTTGATGAACTCGTTCGCTTAAAAAAAAATTCCGATCGAGCCAACCAGAATTATGGTTATTTCAACCAGAATAGAATGGTAAATATGCCCTTATTATATTCTGGTTAAAAGTATCAGAAGTTTCTGTCTGACAATTTTCTGGTTATTTTTACCAGAAATACGGTTAATTTCAACTAAAATTTCTGGTAAGTTTAACCAGAAATCTTTACTAGACAGTTTTCTGGTGGCTTAGGAATACAACGTTCTAGTCAACATAAGCAAATATTCTGGCATAAATCGATTTTCGATACTTTTCTACCTTCATGGACTCTTCCTAACCCTCTCTGAAATTACATGAGCTGCGTGCCAAAGAAAATAAACAAAAGTTTCCGAAAACACAATGAAGCAATTACACCCAACTGTCGGATTCTGCCCCCCGGTCTCGGCCTTCCTAGAACTACTGGCCCACGCAGTTTCTCAGCACGCAGGGCGAGAGACGGTTCCTAAGCTTGCTTGGAAAACACCACCAGCGTAGTGAAAAGGCGCCGTGCGCGGATACTCACATGCGGAGATTGTCCAATATTATGTATTCCAATTGGAAAAAGGAAAAAGGATACTGATTACTAACTAACATATTATAATCTTGTTATTTTAACTTGTCACCTGTTAAACTGCAAACATACACAGAAGAAAAAAAAGTTTCATTTTGAACAAAGAAATGGCGTCAAAATGTACTGAAACAATGTTCAACCATAATCGGTTCATATTGAGCAATACGAATATTGAAAGCAATTCAATTGGTTTTTACTCTTTACGTTGATCAAGAGAGCGAACATAACTGAAGTTCAAAATTAATTTGTAAGAAAATGACCTGAAACAAAATTGAATCCCTAGCGAGGTGTTAACAACTCGTGAAGTCAGGCATATACCTTCGCTGAAGTCACTGGCGTGAAGTCACTGAAATCACTTGAAGTCAGTGTACACTCCATCGGTCGAGTTGTGAACCCCTAGGTCCCTAGTTTTATAGCATCACTTTAGGTGTTATCTGGCCCTGAGTCTGATCCACGCGTAGCTTCGCCAAAGAACAAAAATCCTCGTGCCCTTAGTAGACCACAAGTGAAGAATAAAGGAAAACAATGCGCGAAAAAATGCAGACTTCATATGCTCGCTGCTCTTAAGAATAGCGGAAAAGGTACCATTGAAGAAATGAAAACGGAAAGAAATGAGACGGAATTCCTCTTGCATGGTTAAACCTGACAATACTTCTTGAGAGTTGAAAAATAAATAAAAAAGGCGATGACCTCATCACCCTTGACTACAGACTATGCAGTCAAAGCGGAGGTCCTCGAAAAAGGGTCATAGAGATCACGTTTTTATTTACAAGAGAAAAGAGAACGGCATTCCTTATCTTGTGGCATCTCCTCACTCGTTCTCCATACCTGAATCACAGTCTTTTCTTTAGTAGAGCATTAGCCAAGCTTATTGTGAAGAATCTAGATAAGGAACTTATAAATACCTTTCTGAAAGACACTTTTTAAAGCTTCAACGTTCTACTTCGGTGGTTAACCGCAAATATTTACGTGCTTACCACCTCATGAAGAAAACATTTTAAAAAATTGTAAAGTGGTGTGAAGGCAATAATGAAGACAATAATGGTAAGGAATGGAGAATGGCCAGACTTCGAATAGGAGCTTTGTCATGGTGGGAAAAGATGTTCGAAAATGCTTGACAGAAACTCGAATCTGCTCGCCGAATTTCGATGAAGAGGCTTATAGAGGAGTCAACTAAGGTTTAAACCTTTCAACCCGGGGGCTTTCCACCGATTTTAATGAAACTTTTTGCATTGCACAGCTGAATGTGTGTAATGAAATCGATAAAGGGAGCTTTTTTACTACTTTTAAGACCGATCTTTAGAAACATTATCTTCTATAAGTCATCTTGTGTAACGAATTATACAAAAAGACTTAATGAAAAGAATATGTTTGAAACCATCAGTGGTCTCACTGATTGTTTCCTTTTTCTCACTTATCTTTTTTGTTATATATATTTTTGTCTAATGAGACGAACATACTGATAATACGAAACATATTTTGGCCCGGATCCTGTTTTCCTCAAATATCAGTTGGAAGTGGGATATAGAATCAGTGTGAAATGTCAAAAATACATTTCATTTTAAATAAAACTTAGACAGGAGAAGCACACGAATATAAATTTTCTACAAGATGTCAATATATGACAGAGCAGAGTAGTTATAGATATTAAGTGATTATGACATACTTCATTGCATAATTTATTAGATACCCCTTTCGATTCTCTCGACACGCGGATCATCTGTGTTTCACACCTTCCCTCTACTTGCTTTGCGTTATATTTGTTTCTGAAAACAAAATACAGTTTGAACGAAATTTTCTCTGAGAGAAATAATGTTGGGTGCAGATAATTTCATTTTTGTTTTAAAAATTGAGCGATTCTCGAAGCAATATTCAAGCTGTTTCGAAAAAGAGATAAAAGGTAAAAATTTCGTTCTCTTTTTGCAAACGAAATTGGAAGATCTTTACTTTTACCTTAGACAATAAGATACAGAAGAAGAAACTCTGACTTTGTTTTTGATACCAAAAACTTGTAAAACTGGGTGTTTGTCTGTATTTATAAAAATAAGGAAAAATTTAAAGAATAGCTCACTGCCATTCAGATGCATTAAAAAGTTTCGTTCTTTTCTGAACCTAAACGATATTATTATTATTTTGCTTCTGAATTCTGTTCTAAATAAAAATATTAGAAGAAGATTTCCTTTTGTTCGTGATACGAAAAATGTTAAGAGTTTTTAGCCTTACTTATAACAATAAAACGAAATAATGAAGGACTTTACACAGTACAACATTCTTGTACTTTCCATCCTAAGGTTTAACCAATTTGCTAGACCTAGTCAGGCTTATGCACTGATAATTTGCAGACTGATTTTTAGGTGTAACAGTGTTAAGCCATCTCTTTCATTGTGATAGTTTTTATTTCTGAAAATCTATCAAATTTGAAAAAAAAATTCACTTTGTTTCAGATATGGAAAGAAGAATTGAAAATTTTCATTTTGTTACGGGAAGATATTAGAGCTTGATTTTTGAAAAATAAACGTATTAGGAGAAACTTTCTCTTTTTTCTTAAAAATGTCCTAGATTTTGACGAAAAAATTCTTGAGCCTATGCTCGGATAACTGTCCATCTGAGCTGGAAAAAATGACTCGAGATTTCGAGTTCATCACTATTACACGGGAGAAATGAAAATTTTTATTTGACTTTTATTTAAGAAGATATTAGCCAAAGTCAGATGATCAGTGAAAGCGATATAAAGTGTAAATACATATATAGAGATAGGTGAAGTGTGTACAAAATCCATTATTCGATTAACAATATTGAGATCCTCGGTGAAATTTGAAAATTTTGATTGCAGTTGGGGTAGAATATCATATCACAATGTACTAATCTAGAACCCACTCTATATAGGTCACCAGATCTAGATTCAACAATATTATACGCGCAGTACAATTCAAGTAAAACAAATGCTTCAAAACATTTCATTACTATAAATTATTGACAAAGATATTCTTCCTTTCTCCATATGCCATGTCACATTTTTGAGTAAGATTGCGACGTATACGAAACTGTTCGAAGCAATTCATACCAAAATTTTGATACACGTAGCCACGCTCTTTCATTGTTTTGCTTCGAAAATTAAGGCATAATAATTAAAAGAGAGCGTTTTTTTGGTTTGATTTGCATACCAACATTTTCACGTTATTTATATTTTGTTTTGTATAAAATTTCATGTTTCTTATACGAGATGTTATCTTTGTTTCGCATAAGGGAACGAAAATTGAACACTTTTAATTCATTTTCTTCAACCAGAATATTCGTTCACTTTCTTTGCGAAAGCGAAACGTATTGCCAGAAGTTTTCATTTTCATTATCTTTCAATAACTTTGTTATTGATACTGGAAACTGTTTAGAAAAGTTTCACTTTGTTAATAATATATTTGTTTTAAGAACGAAACAAAATTATAAAAAAATTCATTTTGGTTAAACATCCAATTAAACTAAGCGAAACGAAAGTTTTCTAAATACCCCTAGAACATTTTTGAACTTTCACGATATGCTCTTAAGATTTTTTTTTGTGTATTTACGTTTATCTCTAGTTACTCGAACTATTTATCGGTATTCGGATCCTTAAAAGTTTTTAAAGAAAAGTGTATAATTTCGCATTTAAAATAAAAAGAAGGTACATAAAATTGTTCTTTAGTTCTAGCGGTATTAATAATTCAAAACATAATATAATTTACTTTAAACTAAAGAACCGGTAAAATTCTTACCTACAATTATCAAAAAACGATGTGAGATGGTTAGTGTCTTTTTGTTTTGACGTCTATAAGAAATCAGCGAATGCAGAAAATCAAAACGTGTACACCAACGACTTTCAGACCACTGAAAAGTTTGATTAAATACAATTCAGGATAAAAATCAGTGTTACGTTTCGAGGCTAGTCTGGTCTTACTATCAGAGCTTACTTATTACATTTGAGAAATTTATTAGAAAATTAATAGGTGCATATAATGTCAAATAGAGAAAAACGCGATGTGCTTAAAGAGATTAAGCAAGTAGTAAACCCGTCGGATATAGGAGTTGATGTTATGGACCTAAAAAAGACGAGAAATGGGGAACTCGTTCTTACAGTTCAAAATGGACTGGACAAGGCAGAAGCTTTTGAAGCGAAACTTATGGAGAAGATACCCTAAGCGACTACGTATCTCCTTGTCAGAAAAAAGATAGTCCACATCAAAGACATAGATGAGGTAACGACTGTTGAATAAATCAGAGAAGCAGTCTCCAGAGAAACTGAGAGGATACCCGAAGACTTTGAGATCAGAGCACTTCGACCCGCCTACGCCGGAAGGCAGAACGTGACGTTAGTGATGCGCGAATTAGAAGCTGACAGGTTAACCCAGAAGGGACACATGAAAATTGGCTGGACGTACTGCAGGGTAAGGGAGAGAAGGAGAGAAAGCACATGTTGTAGGTGCTGGGAATATGTTAACGCGATAGCGACTTGCAAAGGACCTGATAGGAAAAACCTATGCGTGAAATGCGGAAAGGAGGGACATAGGGCAGTAGAGTGTCGAAACACTTCATTTTGTGTCCACTGTAAACAAGAGGGGCACCAATCAAACAGCCTAAGATGTCTCACAAAGAAAAGTTCGAGCAGGTCGCAGGAAATGCGGCCACAGAATGTACACTCTGAAAATTCTGCAGATTAACATAAATAGAAGTTTCCCTGCTCACGACTTAGCTTTAGCTACAGCCGTGGAAATGGGCGCAGGAATACTGTTTCTGAATGAACCAAACAAGGGGGCTATAGAGGGCAGAATCGACTGGATTTCTGAAGAAGATCTTAACGTAGCCATAAAGGTGTTGGATCGTGGCATTATTGTTAAAGGCCATGGCAAAGGCAAGAGTTTCTTCTACGCAGAAACACCGAAATTTGCCATATATGGTTGTTATGCCTCCCCAAACCGAGACGTCGAGGTATCAAAGCTTCAAGTATCAAAGCTTCAAAAAGGGGTAGCTGGTCATCAGTGTGTGATGAACTAGATAAGGATATATAGGAAAAGGGCTACGATATCGTTAAGAAAAGGCTCCTGGGATACCCACCCAGACCCCAAATGACTATGAGTGCAATGGAAGGCGTGGCAGAGCACCTTTTCGCCACACACCAAGCAGTGAAGTTCAATTGCGAAGGAACGCAGACATTTAATGCCTTCACAGAAAAGAAATTACAGGTATCTTGCGAGAAAATGAAGCATAGGAAAGCACCGGGGCCGGGATACATCTTTCCTGAGATATTAAAGCAATTAGCAAAGTGCAAACCCGACTACGTGCAGCCGCTTATTCGAAACAATGCAGGCGTTTATGTGCTGTCATAACAATCGATGTTAAAAATGCATTTGATAGCGCATCGTGTCAAGTGATCCTGGATGAACTCGGGAGGCGGCAAATAGACGCAAGTTTGGTAAGCCCCTTAGCGTCTTACCTGTCAGAAAGAACAATAATACTGAAAGCAGAAGGTAAAAAAGGAAACAGAGAAATAAACAGTGGTGTCCCGCAGGGCTCTGTGCTAGGTCTGACCCTCTGGATTGTTCAGTACAACAGCTTACTGGAACTAGAACTGCCAGAAGGAGTGAAGTTAATAGGCTTCGCAGACGATGTTGCTATGGTGGTGGTAGCTTCTAGCGAAAAATCACTCATGCAAATTACGGATAGGAAGATAGTTCCAATATGCTTTAGCATACAAGGTACTACGGTCTATCCAAGCAAATCCATTGGGCAGCTCGGAGTATGGCTTGACACTAAACTGAAATTTGCTGAGCACACAGACAAAATAGCCCAGAAAGCGTAGGAGACTATGACGGCTCTAGCAGGCCTCATGCCGAACATCTGGGGACCAAGAGCTTCCAAGAGGCGAGTCCTCACGAGTTTTGTGCACTCACAGATACTCTATGCGGCCCCTATACAGCTGAGAGCACTGAAGGCAAAAGAACCCCTAAGAAAACTTGAGGGCATCCAGAAAGTTATGGGCATAAAGGTCTGTTGTGGGTACCGGACTATCACAGTGGAGGCCCTAAGAGTCCTGGCTGGCATTCCTCCAATAGAACTACTAGCTGAGGAAAGACAAGAAATATATGAGGGGCAGTCGCGAAAAGAGGCAAGAGAAAACTTAATGACCAAATGGCAAGAAAATCAGGACATGGGTGCTTTAAAAAATATTTATTTAAGCGTAAAAGATCTGCGACGGACAAATGATTTACTGTCAGATGGTCGAGGATGCCGAGCATACATTGTTTTCTTGCATCAGGTGGTATGAAATCAGAGAAAATTTTTACAGGGAAACAGACAAACCTTTCACGCATCTTGGTTGGGTGTAAAGAGATGAAATGCCAAGCAGGCAAAAGAGTGGGAAGCAGGAGCACGGCGTAGAATGCCTATAACCCATGTTCCTGAAGTAATGCGAGAGCGGATTCCGGGAACATTGGTTGGCAGGTATAAGGAGTTCGTTTTAGTCGGAAAGGCCGCTTTTTAGGTCAGTCCTACACTCATCTTCGTTCCTTAAGGATCCGTTCCTAAAGTTCGAAGATGGTTAGTGCATAAAGCATTTCCCAATTTTCCTTGTAAAAAAAAATCTATCTATCTATCTATCTATCTATCTATCTATCTATCTATCTGTCTATCTATCTATCTGCCTATCTATCGGTCTATCTATCTATCTATCTATCTATCTATCTATCTATCTATCTATCTATCTATCTATCTATCTATCTATCTATCTATAAGAACTTCTCCGGTGCTGGACCAGATTGTATCAAGAACTTCTGGTGGAAGAAGTTTACTTCTACACACCAACAATTTGCTCGCATATTCACCTCATATTTAAAGTCGGAGACGCCCATTCCGCAGTGGCTAATGTTAAGACGCCCTATACTCCTACCAAAAAAAGGCGACTTGTCCAACCCAGAGAATTACAGGCCAATAACTTGTTTGAACTTAAGATCATTAAGATCGATTCATTTTTAAAGTTTAGGATTTGATTTTTCCGATGCAAGGAGTCCGGGAAGAGACAAGACGTGAATTATGTTGTCTCAGGGTAATTTTGAATAAAAATTAATCAGTGAAAACTTTAAAATATATTTTTGTGTAACGGTGATTGTGAAGAATAATTTTTAAACTTGAATTCAGTAAAGAACCTTTTATGAAACCTGTCCGATTCCACCTCGTTCTCCTTTAATTATTCTGAAATAATAAGCTCGAAATACTCGATGGGTAAATAATCAAATTCAGATCGCCCATCCCTACTATTAGGTCATTTTACGAACATTCCTCAGAAACATCAGAATATCATATGTCCGTTCTCACTGCGGTTTCCTTGTCGATTTCGTCTTCCCTAATCAGAAAACTTGAATCGTTAACGTTGGAACTAAATCGATCGTAAGATAAGAACGACACGGCAGGCCAACGGATATCATTGATATAGCGTCAAACTAATATTCTATTGCATTAGAGAAATAATTGTTTGATGAAAATAAAATTTATTGGATTTGAGCACTCCATTGTTCATTGGAAAACAATTTTATTTTAATCAAACTAATTCAATCATTGATATAGGGTCAAGCGAAAATGATTTTGATTGTAAATTACGCGCAAATACGAAACACATTCTTGAGAAAAATAGCTCGTAGAGTGAATAGATTTAGGCTTAAAACTATATCAAATCATTTATGATTAATTTTAGATAATCAACTGCGCTTGAACAAGTTTTTCTGCAGTTTTCTTCTCCCATGGGCGAAATTCCAGGCAAATGCAAGCGCCTATAATTAATATGCGGCGGCAAACGGTAGGGAATACTTTTGAGGGTTGGGTTTTGTAAATGTAAATGAGATATGATGTAGATTTTAGTAATTTGATATGTATCTGAATAAAAAGGATTCATATTATTATTCAAATCAGTACATAAGTTTATTGCAGTTTATTGCGATCAGTTAGACTGAGGCAACTCTAATTTGTGCAATCTGATAGTAATTCGAAAATCAATGAAATCATTTTGACATAGCTTCAACAGTTTTGTATATTTCATCAATTTTTTATTTGTTTGGTGTACAATTGATGCTTAAAATAAAATTTACATCTGCAAGGCGTCATTATTTTTTTTGGTTTAAATATTAATATGCCTAACGCAGCAGTGGGCTATCTTGCAAAATTCACTTTCGGTACATAATATTTCTCAAATGAATTGACTGAAATAGATGATCCTTAAATAAGGTACTAGCTCATTAAGTGCTCAATAAGGCAAAATTGAAGAGAGAAAATGTCCTGTATTTCCCGTCATGGAAAATACGGGAAAATATCGTCACTTTTTGACGGAATTAACAAAATTGAACTGGAACTAGAAAAAAAGTTTCTTTCAGTGAAATATACGATATTTTATGTATTTTTCATTACCTAGTTCTGATGTGACATGAAAAGTTGCGTAGCACATTTCCTTTCGGAGAAAAATCCAACTAAAGATGAAAAATCCAATATGGAGGGACAGAAGTCGGAACATGATGGTAGCTTGAATTGTATGGTAGTTGTAATTGTAGCCTCTGATTTTCAAAATAAAAAATAGTGAATCTCATATGGTGGAACAAAGATGGAAAAAAATTTAGCAGAAAATGAGTTTTTCTCAATTTACATTCTAAAATTTGCATTCAAACAATAAATAATTATCTAAAAATGAGAGAATTCACTATTCAAAAATATGAATTAGAGCAAAGCTTTCCAAAAATACTTTTAATTTGCAATATAATCGGATAATATATTTTTAAGCAAATTAAAATTGATTTGTCAACAAGATGTAACATTCAAAAAGGAGGATTCGGGCTACACTTTTTAAACTTTTTCAAAAACTAAGATTTTCTAGGGTTTTCCAGTGAAAACTTACATTCAAACCAAAATAAATTCTTCAAACAATTTAAAAACATATGCGCTCTATATTTTAATAAGTTTCATAAGTGTTAAGCTAGAAAAAAAATATTGTATATAATTAAAAGTTAATTTCGAAACATAAAATTCAAGTAAAATTATTGTCAACAAAAATACATGCTTTCAAATGGCAGATTCAAAGTGTCGGACAGTTTTCCCGATAACAAATATTAGGATTAGATATAAGGTGGTACTAACTTCAAGAGAATATTCACGAAGATTGCAAAGCATTGGTCAAATTGTCAGAAAAGAATCCCGTACATTTAAGTGCAATTTTTTCAGTTTTGAATTAATTTTAAAGAAATTTAGAGAACATTCAAATCATTTTAGAAAATATATACAAGGTTTGCAGAAATTTCAACAGTCATTTAAAATTTACATAGATTTCAACAAATTAACGACAAAAGGTAGACTTTTCAAGAACTTTTAAGAGCTTTAACGAACATATTCTCATCACGTATCTTGTGCTTCGCACTCGATTTTTTACAAAATCTGAACTTTTCTACATTATGTTCAACACTATTATATCAAATGTATATCATATTTATTTCTGTATCTCAGGCCAATTATATCTGAACAATCTTTCAAAAACTATCCTGGCTTTGAAACGAGCTATGGAATCCCTTGGTGTCAATAACATCAATATTTCAAAATTTGCAAGTAATATCGATGAAGTATCATGGGCTTCCATGGAGCAGATTCTTCGCCAACATTTTACAGGAACGAATGTCGTTATCAGAATTTATACTGGGAAAATTCAATTTCCACCACTTGAAAACAGAGAAAAATTGATTAGGGAAGCTCACGAATCAACTATAGGAGGGCATAAAGACGTTTCATAAACCTATGGCAGGATACATTCTCATTTTGATTGGCCCAAGATGAAGCTAGACATTCAAAAATTTATAAAATATTGCAAAAATTGTCAAAGGAACAAATTAATTAGAACCAGGACTGGACAACCAATGATAACAACAGACACTCCGAAAGAACCGCTTGATAAAATACAAATTGACATAGTTCGACCGTTACAAATGACCCCTAAAGGAAATAATCATATTTTTACTATCCAATGCGTTTTTACAAAATACGCACACGCGATATCTCTAGGAAAGACTGATTCAGTGACTATTGCTAATGCTATAGCCGAACAATTTATTTCCCGTTACGGATGTCCACATGTTATCCATACAGACCAGGGTAAGAATTTTACCAGTCAAGTAATGAAAACTTTCTGCAAAATTTTTGATATAGAAAAAATCCAATCCACAGCTTACCACCCACAATCATTGGGATCCCTTGAGAGAAGCTACCAGACCCTTGTTGAATATTTGAGACAATTTGCAAATTCTCCAAATTGGGACGAATGGCTACGTTATTTTCTTTTCGTATAACATGCAGACAGATGAGAGTACAGGTTTTACTCCCTTCTCCTTAGTTTTTGGGAAAGAGGCTAACGTTCCATCAAGTTTTTCATCGGGACCTCAGGATTTAACATATTCCCAGTATTTGCAGAGCTTATTCCAAAAGCTAGATTATAGCCAAAGATTGGCTCGCGAACTTCTTGAAGAAGCTGAAAACAGATCCAAAAATTACTAGGATCGAACTGCTAGAAAGGAAAATTTTGATATAGGGTATATGGTGACCATTAAGGTCGAAATTAAAAATGATAAAAAATTCGACCCTTTATTTGCAGGTGCATACAAAATTAGCAGTTTAATTGGGAAGCTGACGCAGAAATTAAAAATTTGAAAACGAACCAGATTAAAATCGTTAATCTAGATAAATTGCAAATCTTGCGAAAAGTCAAGTAAAAAGGGGGAAGAAGAGAAGATTCACCCTTCCTTGTAAATAATATTGTCTGTACATTTAGAAAAACCAATAAGATGTATATAATTATTCCTAAAAAAAAATAATAATTAAGTAAATATACCCCAAAATAATAATATAAATTATATAAATAAAAATAATATAAAAAAAAATTTTGTAAAGGAGAGAGGGGTAGAAATTAAAGGGGGTACAGTTAAAATATTTTTTTAGAAATTAGAAAGATTACTCCGAAAAAGGGCCACGTGTATTACCCACTTATCTGGGAAGATTTTCATGGGACAGAACCAACAGGGGACCCATAAGTGGTGCTGTTTAGAGTGCACAGCGACTCTTCAAGGGCTATCCTGCGATATAGAAATGTGGGAGGAGGTGGAGATACACATATTGGTTTTGGAATCATTGGGTCATCAAAAAAGATGTACAGGCTGTGGGAAAATGGCATTGCACCAAGAGGATCCCGAGAAGAGCAGGGCATGCCGGGAGGTGATAACCCTCAACCTGTGGGAGGGGATTCATCATCGGGTACCTCTCATAGGAGGATTTCACGTCCTGGCGCCCCTTCGATTCAGGGATAAAGGCAGGGTGGTAAGATCCAAACAAATAACGGAAGAAGAGAAACATCCGGTGACTACATACCTGCACTTTGATTTTACCGACGGGGCAATTCTACCAAACAAAGATTTTACGAGAAAAAGGTGCTTCCAGAGTTTGGCCCCAAGATGGCTTTCTAATGCGTAGTATAATAAAAAATAAAAAAAATTAAAGTACAACTTTTATAATTATTTTTCATTTATAATGACGCAAATGTAAATAAAAAAAAAGTTGCAAGGATTGTATTCATTTAGAAATAGATTGCGCAATCTTGATGGAAGTGTTGTACTATAAAAAGAATGTTATGTGTATGAAAAGCTTTATAAAAAAAGGGTAAAAATAAAGGGATTTTCGCTAAAACTTACCTTGTACTTTTATAAAGTCCTATAGTTTAAGTAAGAATTACATTTCAAAATATACTGCTCTAAATGCACTGCTCCAAATGCATTATTCCGAACGTATTGCTCCAAAATGTATTCCCTTAATTCACAGGCAAATAAGTAGTTTAACTTCATTTTCTTTAAATGTATTCTTTTGTATAGGAGACCCAAACCGATTTAGGTATGATGAGTAATGGTTTTCTTCTTTTTAACCCTAAATTAGAACTGATAGCACAATTATATTTAAATGCTTAAGTTACTACATATGCTAAGAAAGCTGTCTCATTGAGACACCTTTCTCTCGAGGAAGGGAGGTGTGACGGTAGCCATTTTGGCATAGCAAATTTTACCCGCGAGATTCAAATTCGTTAGTGGAATGGGTTGGTCAGAGTGGAGGATCTTATATTCTTAAAGAGACCCCTATATTTTCTCAACGGGTGGGGGATTTCTTTATTTTGAGATGAAATGTCATCAATTTCAGCATACTATAAATTGGAAACAGTGAAATCTCTTATAGAAATTATTGTTAATAAATCTGATAAAGCAGAACATTTGTACTCTTTTCATGGTCACAGACCTAATAGAGTATTAAAATAAGCCTTATTTTGACGGTAGAGTACCTCGAGAAAAATGATGGCTTTAACATATTTTGTAACGCATATATGTGCGCAGTTTTTGGCAAAGTACGATCTTGCGCGAAAAATACTAACAATATGAAAGCCAGCATGATTTGAACGAAAGTGCGAAAACCCATGTAAAATACGAGCTTAAAAATGCCTATTTCTTGAAATCGAATCATTTTCAGGAAAAATCCATTTAAGGGGTTATGAGACGTAGTTATATGAATAAAATAAAACACTTTCGAGACCAATTAGTAGATGGCTCAAAAACCAGCCTTATTGACCCTCCTCCTTTTGCTTGCAAAGTGTATTTGTAAGTTGAAATTGCTTGATTTTATCAACAAGATCAAGTTTGATCATGAAAATTCATTGTATGGTATAATTTGTTTATTTTACAAACAAATTATGTGAACAAATTCATAGTTTAGGCGTTTATTGACAGAAAGTAATCGCTTTTCTTTCGTAGTACCTTTAAACCATATGAGTGGTAATATTTAGTAATTGAAATTGGTCATTAGATATTATGTATTCATTTTATAAACAAATTTAATAAAGAAATGCATAGTTTGGACATTTATATACAGAAATTAAAAGTTTTTCTTTCTCATCGTCTTCAAATTACATAAGTGGTGATGTTTAGTGATGAAGAATTGTAAATCAATATTATTTGTTCATATTATAAACAAATTTTATTTAAAAATTCACTGTTTGACCATTTATAGAAATAAAGTGATCGTTTTTCTTTCTAATCGTCTTCAAATTACATAAGTGGTGATGTTTAGTGACGAAGAATTGTCAATCGATATTATTTGTTTATGTTAGAAACAAATTCTATAAAAAAATATAAGTTCAAGGTAGAGTAATGTTTTACGTAAATGTCGGTGAGGTTGACTGAAGTAAATTTTGTTTTAAAACTGCTTTTCAGTTTTTTAAGTAATTCAAATATTCAAAATATACCGTATTCAGAAGAAGCTGCCGAAGCCCGTAATAAGCATTTCAAGCGTTTCAGAGAATTCAACACACGAAATTGCTCTCGAATTTCGACCAATGAAGATTGAATATATGAGCTCCTTATGTCATCTCATCTGACCTATTAATTGCCTCTTAAGTGGAGCAAGAATTAATTTGAAGTGGATCCTAAAATGATTGAAATGATTGACAAGTACAACTTGGAATCTAATTCTTTCAGAACATCACAAAACATTTCCAGCGCTATCATTTGAAGGAAATAATAGAAAAAGATTACCTTCTGTCTAAAAATGGGCAAACTATGCATTTGTTCATGAAATAAACAAATAATATCAAATGATATCAAATGGCTTAATAATAACTAATTCAAAACGTCCCGTGAATGAAAGATTTTGTTTTTATATTGTTTTGATTATTAAATTGTTAACCCGCTTGTGGGCGAAACTATACTTAATTACGTAGAAAATTCAGAATTTGAAGATACATACACCGAAGAAACGATATACTAATATTAAAAGTGTCCTATTCTTACAGGCATATTCTTAGTAATATTCTTAATGTTTCTTGCCACGTGCTCATCGATCAGTTTCCATTTTCAATTGTTTTACCCACGAAGTAGTATAAGGAGGCCAAACTAATCAGGAAGTCACAGGAATAATTATAATTGATGAAAATTGATATCTTCACTTCCGAATTAATATATAATTTTCTTGTACAATATACACATAGACATTTGAACCGTTGAATTTCTGTTCAAAAATATTAATTTTCGACAAAAAACACCAATATAATCTATTATTGCTCAAATATCGTAAATCGACGCCTCCATTCCATGCTGCTCACGTGGCGTTAAGTCACTATATACCTCTAGGTCTGTTTTACCAAGTTTACAGGAGAGCCGATTGAAGATTTAAATTCGTACCAAAATTCAGAAATACGGACGAAAATTATGAAAATGGTTGAAGTAAATTTTTGAGAGTCCAACCTTCAAATTTTCATTACATTTTTGTCAAAAATCATGTTAGCTAATATGAAAAGGTTAATAATAGGCATTGCTGTTTTGTCAAAATGTAAGTATTTTGATAATTATTGAAAAAAATATAGAAAATACAATGTTTTTTATTCGAAAGCATGAAGAAATATTAAAGACAATATCAACTGCAAATTATTTTCAATGGGACAAATTTGTCAATAATTATCTTCAACATATAATTAAAAGGATTGGTTTACGTTTCAGATATAAATATTTTCGTGAATAATTTGTGTAATAGAAAATATATAAATATAATCTGAATGAGATTTGAAAAATATATTGATGTATACGTTACGAATATTTAGAAATTTCCAATAAATAATGTAAAAAATAGCAAACTCAATTAAATTCATGGTTGAAAATTTGTAAAATAATTCATATATACAAGTGCCCGTGCAGAAATTGCCTCGGTTGGCCCTACTACAACAAGGTTTCTGGTCGGATCCCGGCCGAGCTACCCCTGGTTGGGTTTCATGGTCGAGAGCCGACCGGGCACTGGTCAGGATACTTTTTTTGTAAATATTACATATTTTTTAAGAGCCGTGACATTATCGAAGACGTAATTACGGATGCTAGATGAATTATTATTTGAAAAGTATAATTTGAAGATTTATTAGATCAGTAAAACAGAATTTAGCTTTCAGCAATTTGGTAAATACACTAATCTAGTTTGTAGAAAATTTAAGTATATTGTTGAATATTGAAAATTGATTTTTTTTTCAGTTGAAAATTCAACTATTTCGTTAAAAATTCATGTATTTTGTTCAAAGTTCGTCTTTTTTAGTCGAAACTTAATCTTCTGATTAAAAGCTCATATTTTTGGATGAAAATTAAACTATTTTAGTGAAAAATTGAACCATGTTGTTGAAAATTCTTTTTTTTTTTGGTGTTGAAAATGTATTTTTTCAACTGAAAATTGAACTTTTTCATTTTTTATTGTATTTTTTGTTGCTGAAAATTCAACTATTTGGTAAATGTACTAATATTCTTGGTAGACAATTCAAGTGTTTTGTTGAAAGTTAAACATTTAATTTTTTTTAGTTGAAAATTAAACCATTTCATGAAAAATTCATGTATTTTATTAAAAGTTCGTCTCTTTTGGTAGTAAATTAATCTTTTGCTTAAAAATTTATATTTTTGGATAAAAATTGAAGTATTTTGGTGAAAAATTTAACCATTTTGTTGAAAATTATTATTATTTTTTTTTAATTTAACTTTTTCATTTTTATTGTATTTTTTGTTGTTGAAAATTGATGTATTTTTCGGTATAAAATTAATCTTTTTGGTTCAAAATTGATGTTTTTTTTAATTGAAAATTCAACTATTTAGTAAATACACTAATCTACTTTGTAAACTATTCAAGTATATTGTAGAATATTGAACATTGATTTTTATTAGTTGAAAATTCAACTATTTCGTTAAAAATTCATGCATTTTGTTAAAAGTTCGTCTCTTTTGGTAGAAAATTAATCTTCCGTTTAAAAATTTAAATGTTTGAATGAAAATTAAACTATTTTCGTGAAAAATTTGACCATGTTGTTGAAAATTTTGTTGTTGTTGTTGAAAATGTATTTTTTCAACTGAAAATTTAACTTATCCATTTTTTATTGGACTTTTTGTTGTTGGAAATTTATGTATTTTTCGGTAGAAAATTAATCTTCTTGGTTGAAAATTTATGTTTTTGGTTGAAAATGCAACTATTTGGTAAATACACTTATCGAATTTGTAGACAATTTAAGTTTTTTATTGAAAGTTAAAAATTGAATTTTTTGTTGTTAAAAATTCAACTATTTTGTTAAAAATTCATGTATTTTGTTAAAAGTTCGTCTCTTTTGGTAGAAAATTAATCTTATGCTCAAAAATTTATATTTTTTGATGAAAATTGAACTATTTTGGTGAAAAATTTAACCATGTTGTTGAAAATTTATTTTTGTTGTTGTTAAAAATGTATTTTTTCAACTGAAAATTAAACTTTTCCATTTTTTATTGTATTTGTTGTTGTTGAAAATTTATGTATTTTTCGGTAGAAAATTAATCTTCTTTGTTGAAAATTCATGTTTTTGGTTGAAAATTCAACCATTTGGCAAATACACTTATCTACTTTGTAGACAATTTAAGTATTTTGTTGAAAGTTAAACATTTAATTTTTTTCTGTTGAAAATTCAACAATTTCGTTAAAAATTTATGTATTTTTTTAAAAGTTCGTCTCTTTTGGTAGAAAATAAATCTTCAGCTTAAAAATTTATATTTTCTGATGAAAATTGAAATATTTCGGTGAAAAATTTAACCATTTTGTTGAAAATTTTTCTTTTGATTGATAATCTATTTTTTCAACTGAAAATTGATCTTTTCCATTTTTTATTGGATTTTATGTTGCTGAAAATTCAACTATTTGGTTAAAAATTCATGTATTTTGTTAAAAATTAATCTTTTTTGGTAGAAAACTAATCATTTTGACTCAAAATTCATTTCTTTGGCCTGAATATTAG
>JAABKJ010075445.1:72298786-72472386 GCA_011634705.1 Andricus grossulariae | reverse complement strand
AGTAAAAATTTTCTGAAGCAACATTTTTTCCCCAAAAATGTCAATAGCCATATTGGCTTCAATAACAACAATAACATTAAAAATTTCGATAGTAAATATTCTGAGGAAAAATTTTCTGAAGAAAACATTTGTTCCCAAAACTGTCAAAAGCTCTATCGGCTTCGATAACAAAAATAACATTCAAAATTTCGATTGTACATTTTCTAAGTAAAAATTTCCGGAAGAAAAACTTTTTTCCCAAAAATGTCAAAAACGGTGTCGGCTTCCATAACAACAATAACATTCAAAATTACGATGGTAAATTTTCTGAGGAAAAATTTTCGGAAGAATAAATTTTTTCCCAAAAATTTCAACAGCGCTATCGGCTTCAATAACAACAATAACATTAAAAATTTCTATATTAAATTTTCTGAGCAAAAATTTTGTAAACAAAATTTTTTTTCGAAAAAACGTCAAAGGCGCTATCGGCTTCTATAACAACAATAACATTAAAAATTACGATAGTAAATTTTCTGCGGAAAAATTTTCTGGAGAAACAATTTTTTCCCAAAAATGTCAAGAGCAGTATCGGTCTCAATAACAAAAATAACATTAAAAACTTCGATAGTAAATTTTCTAAGTAAAAATATTCTGGAGAAAAATTTGTTCCCAAAAATGTCAAAAGCGCTATCGGCTTCAATAACAACAATAACATTAAAAATTTCGATAGTAAACTTTCTGAGGAAAAATTCTCACAAGAGAAAATTTTTTCCCAAACATGTCAAACCACTGTCGGTTTCAATAACAACAATAGCATTAGAAATTTCGATAGTAAATTTTCGGAGGAAAAATATTCTGGAGAAAAATTGTTTCCCAAAAATGCCAAAAGCGCTATCGGCTTCTATAACAACAATAACATTCAATATTTCGATTGTAACTTTTCTGAGGAAGAATTTTCTTGAGAAAAAATTTTTTCCCACGAATGTCAAAAGCGCTATCGGCTTCAATAACAACAATAACATTAAAAATGTCGATAGTAAATTTTCTGAGGACAAATTTTCAAGAGAAAAAATTTTTTCTAAAAAATGTCAAAAGCAGTATCGGCTTCAATAACCACAATAACATTGAAAATTTCGATGGTAAATTATCTGAGGAAAAATTTTCTAAAGAAAAAATTTTTTCCCAAAAATGTCAAAAGCAGTATTGGCTTCAATGACAACAATGACATTAAAAATTTCGATGTTGATATAATTTGCATGAATGCTGATAAGGGCAATATTACAGTTTGTATGAAGAAATCAGATTATATTAGGGATATGGAATAATAATTCCTGTAAATTTACAAAGCAGCATAGAAAATAATCATCGAAAAGACATTCCTAGTTGACTCCGTAAACAAATTCTGCCTATTCCTTGAAAAATAGACATTCTCTGAATATGTTTAGGAAAATTGTTAAAATAGTTAATAATTATTTTATATTTTCAAAGTATCCTAGATGAGATTCATTGGAAATACATTCTATCTTGATTCCCTAAACTAATTGATCCTATTCGTTAAAAAATGACCGATCTCTTAAGGTGTATTTCTATTTGACCGGACCAAAAAATCGATTTTATTTATTTTTTATTTTTTGATGGTATATAGTATGTGGAATTTGTACGCAAAGGGATTTGTTTGGTCCGGACTTTTCAAACGAAGCTACAGCAGGGTCAACTGCGCAGAGCGGAGAGTACTCAGCCGCACGCTATGGAGGGCAGGCAGGCAAGCAGATCATAAATGTGTATAATAGAGTCAGTGTCTCACATACGTTTTTCTTCCTGATTTCAAATATACTTCATTCCCGCGCGCTCAGTTATCTAATATGGCTGTATGTGGTTGAGTTGCTTCCTATTGGTTAACTTTTTTTCAGTTTCGTTTTTCTCAAAACACGATTTTTTTAAATGTCTGACATGATTCCGTGAAAACCACTGGACCGATTAAGCTGAAATTTTGAGGATATATTTAGCAGATATTTAGCAATAGACCAAACTAAAATAAATAAAAAACAATGATTCTTGAATTTTTAGCAGGTCAAAAACTACCCGCAAAAAAGTCAAAATTTCACATGTGCGCCATTTTGTCAATTGTGAATATTTTTTATTCTTTTTAGTCCCGGCTATAGCCGTACCCGTATATTTTGAGAATCTCTTCGAGTTTTTTATTTCAGATGACCTGGAGCAGCTGAATCATGTCAGCCAAGTGAGGGTGTTGTTTCCGGGACACATTTTTTGAAATGCTACAGCGCCCCCATTATTTCTTTTTTAATTGGTAACCATGTACTTTTTTTAGTTTAAGATCAGCTTAAAAATATAAAAAAACTTCCATTCAAAAATATTAACGATAGTGTTTTTTTATGAATTTTTGAAAAACGCATGAGAAAAGCTCGGTAAAATAGAGACACCCCTTAATTTGTTTATGCAAATTGTTTAAATAATTAATCATTCTTGAAAATTTGCAAAGCATCATACCAAAAAGTCATTGGAAAGATATTATTAGCTAATTCTGTAAAGAAATTTAGTATATTTGTTAAAAAATGGCCAAACACTACCTATTTGTTAAAAAATAGCCGAACTTAAAATTTTTTTTGACGAAAATTGTTAGAATTATTATTAATTCTTGTAAATTTATAAAGCAACATAGAAAATAGTTATCGGAAATATATTCTTAGTTGACTCTGTAAATAAATTGTGCCTATTCCTTGAAAATACCCAAACTCTGAATATGTTTATGAAAACTGTTTAAATAATCAATAATTATTGTAAATGTGCAAAGTATCGTAGAAAGGAGTTATTGGAAATACATTATTGGTGATTCCATAAAGAAATTGAGCTTATTCGATGAAAAAAGGCTAGACTCTTAATTTGTTGAAATAATTGATCATTCTTGTGAATTTGCGAAGCTTCATAGAAAAGAGTCATCGCAAGGATATTCTTAGTTAATTTTGTAAAAGAAATTGAGCCTATTCCTTGAAAAATAGTCAAACTCTGAATATGTTTATAAATGTTTTTGAAATAATTAATAATTATTATATATTTGCAAAGTATCTTAGTAAAGATTTATTGGAAATACATTCTTTCTAGATACCCTAAACTAATTTATCCAATTCGTTGAAAGAAGGCCAAGGTCTTAATTTGTTTAGGAAAATTATTTAAAAAATTAATAATTCTTGGAAATTTGCAAAGCATCATAAAAAAAGTCATTCTGACATACGACCCTGTCACATACGGATAACTTTTAAAAGTTATCCTTATCCTAAAGTGTTCACAAATTGTTTAAAGACTCCATACACTATACATAATATAATGTATGGAGTTTTGGAACGCAGCAAGTGTCATTCAATCTCCGAAGGACAGAAACTTACTGACAGGGCGTTAATACATGCGATTTAAGTCGCTCACGTGCCTCCAAGTGAATTCTTAAGATTATCAAAATATTAAAAAACTTCCAGCACCCAACTTTGGGAAAAATAAATTAAGTTTCGCAATTTTAGCTCAATAAAAATATTCATGATTTCAGGTAAATTTAGTTTTAAAAGCCTGAGTTTAGTTTAAGTAACATTAAGTAATACAGGAACATATCATGAATGAGATAGAATGAGAGAAAATGAAGGATAATGGTAAAGTAAACGACTTTTAGTAAAAATGCATGCATACATGTATGAGCATCAGAACTCTGAACCGGGCACACACCAAGCTATGAATTCACACATGCTCTGTTTTGCCTTATATTCAAACATTTGTAACTTTTTTCCTATTGCCTTAAACCAAATTTGACTGGAAATCTTTTTGATAGATTTTTTCACAAACTTTCTGGTGATCATAGCGATTTTCAAAAAAAGTCCAAATTTGATCCTAATTTTTGAAAATCAAAAATAAATTTGACTTTCTTTCAAATTTCGACACTCTTTTTTTTCTTCAAAATAGTTTTAAAAGAAAGCTGAGATTTTTTCCTATAAGGCGCCCACATTTATAGGTTTGTATTTTGTAATGAATAAAATGCTGAATTCATTATTATATTCAATGACTTCTTCATTTTTTATTGCGTCCTATATTATAGGATATTTTTATCTTTCTCAGCCATAAGAGTCAATTATATGTACTAAAAATATTTTCAAACAGGAAAAAGTCCGTTTCAGTCCTTTAATATACAAAAATAATTCATAATAATGCAAAAATTTTAAATACCCGCTCGACGTTTATCGCGCCGCCTTGCGGTATGTGGTCGAAACAATCCCTTTAAACGAAGCGGCAATGCCGAAATTAGCCGAAAAGTACCGAATAAAGCCGAAGCCACAAAAGTAAAGGTAGCGCCGCCCTTGTGGCATGTGGCTCAACTAGATCCTTACTGGATCTAGGTAAAATATCTTTGGTTACATTGCAGTAGGACTCTGATACCTCGTAGAAAATCGAACGCACACAAGACTATTTATACGGTGCTCCTGGTTGGTCCAGCTTAAATATTTTAGAACTCGAAAACTAACACTTCAACTAATTTTTGGAAAATGAATTTTCGATTAATTTTTTTATCTTTTATACAGCTATATAAGTCCGGACACTTGAACCTGGGATACCATGTATAATGAAAAAATACATAAATTAAAAAAAGTGTAAATAATTTGAATACAATTTTAAAAAGGGATTCGGTTGGTGGCGGCCAATTACTGTAAGTCACTGCCCGCCCGGTACGTGACGAATACAATAGGACCATTATTTGACAGTCACATCACTCTGAGTGCCGTATAGGTTCCGAAATCAGCAAAAACAGTCACTGAAATGGCACTGGCGGGGTTTAGCGTTACGGTTTTCTGCTATATGATGTTCTTTAGCGTATCATTTCGCGCTTTCCGTACCCCCTAATAGGGAGATTTTGCATAGCGTTTCGTAGGATAGGTAAATGCTAAGTGATACGTCAACGATCAGAGGAAAACGGTCAAAGATATTAGGGAGATTTTGCATAGCGTTTCGTAGGATATGGTAAACGCTAAATGATACGCTAAAGAACGTCGGATAGCGGAAAACCGCAACAGTAAACTCGCAGAGTGCTTAGGGAGTTTTTGCATATCGTTCCGTAGCTTACGGTAAACGCTAAATGATACGCTAAAGAACGTCGGATAGCGGAAAACCGTAACCCCAAACTCGCAGAGCATGCACAGAAACGTCATCACGTGACTTTAGCGTTTACCGTAAACTATGGAATGCTATGCAAAATCTCCCTATTGCTTGGCCCTCGTTAGGGCTGTAAAGTTTCATGAAACTTTGAGCAAATGAAAAGTTTCATGAAACTTTGGAAACGTTTCAAAGTTTCAAACATTAGGGCGGGAAAATTCAATATATAAAAAATACTATTAAGTATTAAATATAAACATTTGAGAGTATCCTTTGCGTTTCAAAGCCTTATAATATACTTTTTTATATTTCATCTAGAAATTTCCTCTCTAAAAAATATATATTTATATATGATTTATTTATAATATATTATATATTAGGGTGGTCCAAAAAAATTAGATTTCTGATTTGTTAAAATCTCACCCCCTCATTTTATGTCTTTTTGTGAAAAAAATATACCTAATTTTTCAAGATTTTGTAAAAAATGTTTGGAGACAAGGCACGGCCTTTAAAGTACCCCTAAGCGTTAAAAATTCAGTAAGCTCTTGAATTTTAAAATGAATCGTAAAAACTTTACAACGATGATGTAAAACTGCCATGTGAGCAGTACAAAGCCTGAAAACATTTTTTAAAATTGAATTTACCCCTAACTTTCCAAAAACTCATCCCTTAAGCCACTAAAAAGTAAGTTTTAAGTATCTTTTCTGAATTTTATGAAAGTAAAATGAAAATTTTAGTGGAAAATTATATAAAAAAATTTACTATACAAATATGAAAAATATTGCCCTTAAAATAAATATTTTCCCCCTTTTCACCCTTAATAATCCTTAAAAAATTACATTTTACTTTTTTTTAAACTGATTATTAAAAATATTTAATATAAATTTGTTCATATTGAAAAAAAAGTTTCAAAGAAAGAAAGGGTAATTTTTTATGGATTATTAAGGGAGAAAAGAGGGAAAAAGTTTATTTCAGGGCACTATTTTTCATATTTGTGTAATACAATTTTTTATATGAATTTGCCACTTAAATTTTCATTTTATTTTCATAAAATTCAGAAAAGACACTTAAAAATCACTTCTTAGTGTCTTTAGGGGCGTGCTTTTGGCAAAGTTGGGGGTACATTAAATCTTAAAACGAATTTTTCAGGCTTCATACTGCTCACATGGTAGTTGTACATAATCGTTATAAAGTTTGTATGATTCTTTTTAAAATCAAGGGTGAGACTTTGAAAAATCAGAAAAATAATTTTTTTGGACCAACCTAATATATAATTTATTATATATAAATATATATTGTTTAGGGGAACAATTACAATTGTTTATAAAATTAATTAATTACATTAGCAAAATAAACAATACAAAAATATGAATACAATTCAAACTGTTTTCAGAAAACTCATCTTTATATTCAATTTTCCTACTATTAAATTACATCTTTTCATGCATTTTTTTTATTAATAATTACAGCTGCTCCAATTGTTGCTGAAAAATATGTTCTTCTTTTATATTAATTAAAAGTATCAAGTTTTAAACGAATGTTAGTATTTTTGCTATACATAACAATGCAAAAACGGGCAAACCTGATCGGAGCGCCATCTGTTGGATTTATTTGAACTTTTAAGATTAGCACCTGCTCCCGGCGAAATCCTGCGGTTGTCCTTATGACAAACTTTTAACTATATATATATAACCATGTTCGTTGTCGAATTTTCAGCACGAGCTGACAAAAATATCATAGCCAAGGAGAATGAAAAGAAAGAGAGGTATAAAGACGTTATAAGGGAGCTGCGACGGTTATACCCGGAATATTCTGTTAAGCTTATCGTCCTGATCATCGGCGCTCTTGGAGGTGCCACGGTTTAACTGTTTAATAGCCTGAAAAGAATCCCTGCGTGTCAAGAAAATGCCGAGACACTTGCGGGGAAAATGCAGAAGGCGGTCGTCCTTGGATCGCTCCGTGTCCTTAGGGTACACGAGACTGTTGCTGGATCATCGTATTGAATTCGCCGCAGATTGGCCACCCATCTCACGGTTGTGAGACATGGTTACAGCTGTAATTTTACCGCGATTTCGCTGGGAATATAACAGTGCAAGCTTCCCTCAAACCTACGATGCAAGTTTTCCTCAAGTTTGCCCCGCAAGCTTTCCTCAAACTGACAATGCAAGTTTCTCTCAAGCTTGCCTCGAAAGCTTCCCTCAAACTTACGATGCAAGTCTCTCTCAAGTTTGCCTCTCAATATTGCCGCATGGCGGACATTTTCTTATTTGCTGGAAGCTTGTCTGAACCTTGCGATGCAATCTTCCGAATTTTCCATTGCAAGGTTTAGGCAAACTTTTCAAAGATTTTTTAAATATTTCTATATATCAATCAAAATTTTTAACAACATAAAAAGTTTTAACTGAATAGTTGAATTTTCAATCAAAAAAGGATGAATTTTCAAACAGAAAATCTGAATTTTCAACGACAAATAATGGCTATTTCAATGAAAAAATTCAAGTTTTCAATTAGGATCAGTCAAATTCAACTTTGAAAGAATGAATTTTCAACCAAATGAATCAATTTTCAAATAAAAAAAACTTTGCAGTGAAGAGAAAAGGAAAATTTCAACAAAATTTTAATCTGAGGCGAAAAATATTTTTGTATACAAAATAAAAATTCCGAATAACTACTTATTTTTTAGGTTTTTTTTCTGCTTATTTTGAGGTTATATAAATATAATTTTCACAGGATTCTTTATATAATTCTAATAATTATTAAGTAATAAGTATTTTCAGACAATAAAGGTTTTGTAAAGTTTTTATATATTAAGAAAGCACATGAGATCAAGTTAATAACTTCTTGGCTTTTTCCATTAAAATCCCAAAAATTGTGAATATAGCCTAAAATAGGATGAAAAGGAAGGTAAGTATCAGAGGTAAGAATACCGTAATAATGTTGATTAATTTAATAAATGAAAAATAATTATCCTTTATTATTATTTTGACTTTACAATATTCAAAATCAATTGAAAAATAAAACATAAATAGTGAAAAATGAAACTGTAGAATCAGATAGTCTAAAACATTCCATAAGAATTTCTGAAAAACATAATCATTAAATATCTCAAGACTTCATTATTACATGTATTTAAAGTCTTTCTTTAAGGTGTCAATTTTGAAAACAAAAATCAAATCAAACCTCCTAACAGCGGATGAAACAGAATCGTGAAGTCGGGCCTCGGCCGAGCTCGGCTTCGTGCATTTTCAGCTTTACACGAGGCTGGCCGACGCATCGCGTAACATAGCCGACTCACCGACACGCTACGTTTGCATGTTTTGTTGCTCCCAGATGGGAAAGTGGTGGGGCGGCTGAGCTAGTCGGTCACTTGTGAGACGGCGTTTTCAAGTCCACAAGTTGGCCTCAATTTTCGTTAAAGCCGTTTTTCTCAAAATCGACCAAATATGGGGTCCTAAGAATTTCACAACTTTACTTTCGGGCTATGACCTTTCTTTATAAGAAGTATGAATCAAAACAAAAAACACCACCTCTGACCTTCCCCTTGTTAGATGAGACTCCTTGCACCGACCTCGGATTAAGTCATTCAGATTGGAACCTTTCTTGGACCAAAGATATTATAAACCTAGATGCGGTACGGGGTGTCAGAGTGGGGGAACTACATATGTATAGGAAATCAAATTTTCTGCCATATCGAAGTGCTACCCTCACCGTACTACAAATTCGAGCGGTGGTTTTCTTGTTATTCGTAAAATATGACGGTAAAGCAGTAGAAAGATTTTTTAAGGTTAGAAAAGTTTCACATGTATCGCTTCATAAACACTGCACTTCCGAATATAATAATAAATAGCGCAAAGTTTAGGAACACCGAAAATACACATTTAGGAAAAATAATGAAAAACACTGGTTTACAAAAAAAAAAAAAAGGTGAGAACTATTTGACAAGACCACTTTATCCTTATGTATTTTGATGCGCTGAATACGAATCCGAGGTCTATTTACCTCCAACACGACAGGTTAAAGGTCATTTCGAGGTTAAATACAGGAAAAGCCGTGCAATAAATTTCAAAAACCTTTTACATATGTTTTTTGGGTCGCTGAATCGAAATCCCAGGTCCATTTACCTCCAACGCTTCAGGTTTAAGGTCATTTCAAGGTCAAACACAGTAAAAGCCATTCCACAAACTTCAAAAACCTTTTACATATGTTTTTGGGGTCGCTGAATCGAAATCCGAGGTCCATTTACCTCCAATGCTTCAGGTTCAAGATCAGTTCAAGGTCAAACACAGGAAAAGCCATTCCATAAACTTCAAAAACCTTTTACATATGTTTTTGGGGTCACTGAATCGAAATCCGACGTCCATTTACATTCACCGCGTACTCCGATCTGAGTTGAAATATGTTGGCGAATTAAATATGGGGCAGAATACGTCAAGTGTTCCCATCTAAAATTATTATTATTTTTTTTTTTTGATCGGGTTGAAACTTGACTAAATTCTAGTTCTAGTGGACCTATATTAATTATCGAGACCAAAGGATAATTTCCCAGTAGGCATAAAATTTGGTGATGTCTTCACGACATCGTTACGACATCTTTACGACATCCTATGTCCATGTCGTTAAGGTGTCTTCGCGATATCGTAAAGACGTCGTACGATCTGATGATTTCTTTACGATATCGTAAAGACACCTTAACTACATATGCATACGATGTCGTAAAGTTGTCGTAACGATGTCGTGAAGACTTCGTCAAATTTGGTGCCCACTGGGTTATCAACCGGTTGTCAATATACAGGGGCCTGAAGTTTTCACTTTTTCAGGTACTTTTTCACCTTCACGTTAGTGTATCTTCTTTTAGGATTATCCGATTGCACTCTTATTACAGTGTTTTGGAAAGCTCTTTTTATCTACTTTAAGACTATCATAACAATTTGTTTTTTCGCTGCGAATTTTATTATGACTTTTTAATAAGAATTAAAATGGATTTTTCCAACAAAACCATATTTGAAAAAAATTCTTTTTCAAAAAATACCTTTTTTCAAACTCTTCAAATTCATGTAGAGCAAAAAGTGGGCTAGAAATACTTTCATGGTGAAATTGAGGTTTCCACGCTCGAGGGGACCAACTTCAACTTACGCAGCAATTTGACCACGAAATTATTTCAAGCCCGCTTTCTACTCTACATGAATTTGAAGAGTATCAAAAAAGGTATTTTTAAAAATTTTTTTTTTTAAGTATGGTTTTGTTCAAAAAATCCATTTTAATTTTGATTTTAAAAAAATAACATTAAAATTCATAGTGAAAAAATAAATTGTTATGATATTCTTAAATTACATGCAAAGAGCTTTCCAAAACACTATAATAAAATTCCAATCGGATAATCCTAAAAGACTATAATTTAGCTAACCTTCAACCCGATCAAAAAAAAAAAAAAGAATTTTAGAATCTGAAATGACTGCTAGAATCATTGGTAATTTGCGTAAAGTGAAATTATGCGAGGTTTCTAACAAGTTATTAGTGTAAATGTACCTAAAATTTAATATTCATCTTTCCAACGTAGTATAAACGAGTTTTTCAATTTAATACGGCGATCATGTATATATTAAAATTTTCAATTTTAATGGTGTAAACGATTTAAAATAGGAGTTATTTATCTGTTTGTATTAGGTATTTTCACTTCTACCACCAGCTAACTTCACTTCGTTGATTGCTGTGGTATAAAATATTAATTTTGCTAAAACTATGTGCTGATGTGTTCTTGGTGGGATACTATATACAGCATAAATATAAATGTAATGTGACAGGGTCGAAATTTTTTCAGGAAGCAGAAAATGTTCTACTGTCGGTTCTGCTCGTACAATACGTCATCTTTAACATTTCACATACAACACCAGCGATGCCACAGAAACATATCGTCTCGCTTTCACTGTGGTTTCGAGAAATGCTTGAAATTTTTTAAAGTAGAAGCAGATTTAAAAGTACACTTAATGCTAATACATGGCGTTCTCTCTGCACAGCATAGACAAAAGGTCACCCCTTCTACTCTGAGTATGGTTTTGGTTGACTTTCTTTTTCTTGCTCTTTTTTCTTCCTGTTGTGTACATTTATTGTACATCTGACTCTAATGAACAGAAAGGATAAGAAGTCTCAAAGTCTATTTTCAAATTTTGAAATTTTTGGATGTTCTTCAGCAAACCAAAAAATTTTTATAAGTAAATAGATTTTACCTCGATCTTTCAAAAAAATTCTTGTATTTTTTTCAGGAAGACATTGCAGATGAGGACACTGCATAAAATGCTGTCTCTATCTACTCATCCCTTATAATACGAGGTACATTTAATTTGGACACTTTGACACATTGGAAACATTCTATAATAGTCACCGGCACGCAAAAAAAAGTGGTCTGCCTGGCGGACCACACCAGCATATCTATATTTTTTTGAGGTAGTTGAATCCGAATCTTGGTACAAATAACCCTGTTGGACCCTATTTTTTCGAAAAACGCATAAATAGACGTAAAATCGACGAAAAAAGCGATTCTTCGTGTATATTTGTGCAAAAAAAAATTATTTCATTATCGGTGGGCTTAATCAGCGTATCTACATATTTTTGGGGTCGCTGATTCCGAATCCGGGTTCCAAATAATCCAGTTAGCCCAAGTGTCAATTTTGACTCTAACGTCAATTTTGGGTCCTACAGACCGGGCATACCACTTTTTTTCTTGTGTGCCGGTGTAATTTGTTATTTTTCATCGCCTGCTTTTTTTATAGGGAAATCATTGTATGATGAAGATGCCACGTGCACAGTTGTGCTAGAAAGTAATACTTTGATGTTCTGTACATCTGTATTAGAAGGATTTTTAATCACATTCATTTCTTATTATGTGTATGAATACAAGTATCCTAAGGAAATAGAATCTACTTTGAAATTTATACAGAGGTAAGATACGTATCCCTTATGACCAAATTCT
Source organism: Andricus grossulariae (assembly GCA_011634705.1). Classification (NCBI taxonomy): domain Eukaryota; kingdom Metazoa; phylum Arthropoda; class Insecta; order Hymenoptera; family Cynipidae; genus Andricus; species Andricus grossulariae. The sequence continues at coordinate 72,460,295 of JAABKJ010075445.1, read as the reverse complement.
CCTATTCAAACATTAAGTTCAAAAGAAACTGGTAGACATTCTCTGATAGCGTATGCACTTCCATAGATGAAAATTCTGTATTTTTTGATTAAGGAATAAAATTTCTAATTAATTTAATTTGTTTCAGAATAATAATGAAAATCAACCCATCAACCGGAGGAAAAAGAGTTTTAGATGACAGTTACTCCCAGTGGGACCCTGCGGTGGTTGTTAACCTTTAGTTTTTATATATATATATATAGATTTTTCTTCGCATGTGTTCGTCAGCTGACGAGGTACGCGTGACGTCACGGACATTTATTGCTTCCAGGTACTTCACGTCATTTCACGAGAAAATAGTCGGGAATTCACCGTAGGGAAATACCTGTCTAAATTCAATTGTAAAGTGGGATTTAAATCTTGTGAATGAGCATAGCATTCACTAGGACGTTTTCTGTCCTCTCTCATTAAGAGCATGGCTCATTGAGATGAACGTTTTTCTTTTTATTTAATTCTCGAATACTGTAAAATTTAGTTATGGGTAAAAATGATTGAATCCAGTATTCCAAAAAGAGAATAATTTTTTTATTTTGTTCTTTGAGTTTTTCATGGGCAAGTACCCAACTCAATAAGCAAGCTTAAATTATAACCAAATTGGATCTCGTTAGGAGATTTTTGTGTGTCATTCTTCCAGTAGATTCAAGTATGGAAAAGGTGATTCTGCTGAGCAGTATCACTCATTCTGTAACAAGTCATGGTGTAGACAAATAGTGATTTCTAATATCTCATTAGAGATTGGGTTTAAAATCCAGTATCTCAATACTGAATGGTCGCCGTGACTCAATATATTTTCCCTCTTGCACACATGAAGAATGCATACGATCTCGTTGCGAAAACAGTAACGCTTCACAACCCACATTTTTCCGAGGCAATCAGAAGAAGGCTAGCAAGTTGTGATTGTTGCAAAAAAATAAATTTACGAATCAAACGTGCTGAGCAGAAATGAGGAACTACGCTCTCAAGAAACCTGGGGAGATCCTATCCGTCGATTTTTATGGACCACTACCTGCGTCGAAAGGAGGTTTCAAATACGTCTTATCGGCCATCGATGCATTCCGCAAATTTGTAAGTTTATATCTAATACGGAGAAGCACGACGAAAAGCACCATTAAAAAGATCTTTAATGATTAGATCCCTCAACATGGAAGGCCACAAAAGATTGTGACGGACCATGAGACCCAATTCACAGCGGAACACTGGTTAAATAAACTAAAAGAAGAAGGAATACAACCAGTATTCTTCTCTTATCGTCACTCACAGAGCAATATTGTGAAAAGAATCCATCGGGAGCTGTCATGATTCCTCAAGACACTGATAAAAAATAGGCACATTTCATGGTGGAGTTGGATAAAAACAATAGAAGTTAGTAGGGCTAGGCTGGTAGGGCTCCACTTACTAACAGATGGCGCCACCGTCGCAAGTTACCGACACCAACATATGACGCCACTGCCAAAGGGAGGGTTCTGTTCCGCGCTAAGTTATCAGCGGTCGGTAAAACAGTGAGGTCTGTGATGCAGATTCCTGCTGCGATATCATTGTAACATCGGTCGGTAAAACAGAGAGGTGGTTAATTTTAAGGTTATATTCAATGCTAAGTCGGTAAAACAGTTAGGTTGGTAATGAAGATTCCTGCTAATTCAAGACTATAAGGTTCTGTTCTGTGCTAAGTTACCATCGATCGGTTAAACAGTTTAGTACCATCAGTCGGTAAGACAGGGAAGTCGGGTTTTTATATTATCATTTCAACATATGTCGGTAAGGTAGGGAACAATGTAACCATCAGTCGGTAAAACAGGTTAGGCGGTAACTTTTGATATTATCATTTTACCATAGGTCAGTAAATCAGGAGCCATCGATCATGCACATCTTTAGCTACAGATGGAGCGTCAGTAGCTATATCAGGAGCCTACCTTATCAATCGGGTGTAAATGACTGATGACGTCACTCCGTACTGCCAGCACTTATATCAATGTATCGACAGTCGGTAATGCATTTATCGGCCGTTGAATTGATTCTCAGTTTGTCCGTACCTTACCGACATCCTGTGTATCGCCCCAGTGCGCCCTGCGTGTTGTGAGGGAGCTCACAGATGAAGAATCACTAGTACTGCGAGGGGATTCCCACTGATAAAAGAATACGCATGCGCAGTTTGATTCACAGGTTTTTGGTCAGAGTGGAGGTGAGGTGGGGTGACAATGCGACGGGAATCCCCTATTCAAATGTTGCGCATGCGCAGAGTGTGGATTTATGGCTATAAAAGCGCGTCTGCGGAGCTATTCCTTCATTCAGCAACCAGACGACCTGGTTGATGGTAATAAGCAGCAGCAGCAGAGTCCATCTTCAAAAATGCCTGGAAAGCGCAAGACCTGTAAGCAGCAGCAGAGGGCAGCAAAGCAGCGTCGAACCATCTCCCTGGATGAATGTAAGTTACTCGTCATCAGGACAGTAGAAGCAGTGGCTATACTCCCAGATTTACCAGATGGCGACTCCAAGAATGAATACATTCACTGCATGGTAAGACAATGCAATGCCAATATAGATACCTTAAAATTTATACTGAAGGTCCTTTTCTGGACATCTGAGCAGCAGAGATGCCTTCACATAATTAATCAAGTCATCAGTCTGAGCGCCATTTTCCTACTAGGCTGATTCCGAGAAAGCATTCCAATGTCGACTACAAACTAATTTAATAACAAATCTTGTACACATAGATATAAGTAATTTTTTAGATGACGCTTCTGTATTATTTCAAGAACGAATGCGATGTGTATTAAATAAGTATGGGCCTGTCAAAGTTTACGGTATGCTAGGGGCTAAATTTAGACATGTAACGAAAGATGATCAGTCTGTACACATAAAAACATTTCTGGCCGAAACAAATGACATATTATATATATATATATATATATATATATGGTATAATATAATAATTAATTATTCCCTACCCATGCCCCTGCCTATTGAAAATAAACGGCGATTTAAACGACCGTTTTAATGGTCGTTTTAATGATCATATTAGTGACCATTAAAGCGGTTTCAATTCTATGGCCGTTTTAAATGCCTTTGAAACAGCCATTAAAACGATCGTTAAAATGGCCGTTTATTTTCAATAGAGTAAAAAAACGAGTGATGGAAAAACATCGGACATCCGAGCCCAGTTTCATGTATTAGATTATATTAAATAAATCCTGTGAAACCCAAACAACATTGTTGTCGGCTCATTAGAGACAAACATACAACAATGGAAAACAGAGGGAGAGAATTAGGATAGAGATAAGGAAGCCGTCCTCACTCTTATTTCCTTTTTCTTTCTTATACTACTTTGGGACCAACATGTTTCAAGATCATTTTAGATCTTCTCATCAGGGTATCCATTATAGGATACCACGAGTAAATGTTGCTGTCATATGGTTAATATTAGTAATGTATGTAAATATGAGCTTGAAGTTTCTCATCTTAATGGTATTTCCATTATTATTATTATTATTATTATTATTATTTCAAATTAAAATGAATTGATCACTTTTAATTTTTGGTATAGGTGTCAACCCTTAATATTTCGGAAATCTTTTCATGCATTTCAATAATTGTTTGAAAAGACAATGATTAGGATATTAAAGTTCAAAAATTTCTCATAAAAATGTGATAAAACTATCAAAGGCTTTATTGTATCTCGAAAGATCCCTTTTTAAATTGATTGCATTATTGCCCTCTCTCTTAATGTATAACATTTCCATAGATTCCCTCTTTCTTTGGTTCCTTTCATTATATAAGACTTTAACATCGTCCCAATCGAACTCATGGCCATGTGTTATTCAATGCTTTTACAGAACGCTATGATATTTCTCATTGTAAAGCCATTTTTCCTAGTAACGATCTCAAGGCCTTTGAAATTTTATCAAAATAAGTTCAAACAGCCGTGTTGAATCTATCGAAATCTCTTATATCTTTGTTTATTTGATTGTTCTCTTTTTGATTTATCTGATAAATTCTGTTGTTAATATGTTTTTCAATGAAAGAAGGTGGATAATGGTTCAAAATAAGAATCTGTTTGCATAATTCAATATTTTTTAATGGAAATTTTGATGTGATAATATTATAGCTCTATCAACCATATTTTTTCTAATCGCAATTTTCATTTGTACCGGATGGTTTGAAAAAAAATCAATGTGCGTCCTTATTTTAGCCAAAATTGTTATGGAAGACTTTGAAAATACAGCTTTTAATAACATAAAAAACATCTTAACAACAGAATTCATCAGATAAATCAAAAAGAGAAAAATAAACAAAACAAAGAGATAAGAGATTCCGATTGATTCAACACAGTTAGTTTACCTTATCTCGATAAAATTTGAAAGACCTTGAGATCATTACTAGGAAAAATGGGTTTACATACAATCTGTAGAATTCCTTTAAAAAATAACAGAACTATTAAATTGCGAGAGGACATACGTGACAAAATGGAAAAACAAAATGTAGTTTATAAAAGCAAGTGTAGGAGTTGCAAGGAAATAGATATGTATAGGTCAAACAAGAAGACCGCTTAGGATAAGGAGATATAAACATCAAAATAATTTTTATAGGAATGAGAAATATCATAGCGTTCTGTAAAATAATTGAATAACACATGGCCATGCATTCGACTGGAACTATGTTAAAGTCTTATATAATCAAAGGAACTAAAGAAAGAGGGAATTTATGGAAATGTTATTCATTAAGAGAGAGGGCAATAATGAAATCAATTTGAAAAGGGATATTTCGAGATACAGCAGAGCCTTTGATAGTCTTATCAAATTTTTATATGACATTTTTGTATTTTAATATCATAATCATTGTCATTTCAAATAATTATTAAAATGCATAAAAGGATTTCCGAAATATTAAGGATTGACACTTATACCAAAAAGAAATGAGATTGAGAATGGCTTGGCTGTCTCTTTCTTAATTCTCTCCCTCTTTTTTATTTTGTGATATGTTTGTCTCTAATGAGTCGACTACAAAGTTGTTTGAAAACATATTTTGAGGTCCTTCGATGCAATTCTTCTTGCAAAATTGAACTTTTTGAATATGCTTGTCCAAAATGACTGATTTTTGGATTCATAAGGTGTTTGAGCCTTTTTGTTCGAAAATAAATTTTTGCACAGACTATTTTGTTAATATTCGGTCTTTAATTTTCCTTTTAAACAATATTTTGTCAAGAGCATTAAATGGCATTTACTCTATTCGATACATGTTTCGTGAAAAATATTCCATGGCATACAATTTGATTTGGTAGTTCGCCGAGTCGCATTGAATGGCATCAAATGGCATACACTCAAAAATATTAGAAATGATTGAAAAGAAACGAGTTTCATATAGCAAAGTGCACTCAATGGAACATCGGACAAAAATGCAATTGGTACGCATTAAAGGCATTAAACTGTCCGCTTTTTTAAATGCAAGTCTATGCGTCCCCATCAAATCCTTCTTAAAGGGATGTTTCTGGCCAGCATTGACGTCAGTGGTTGACAGATTTTGTAGATTAGAAATACATATTGAAACGGTTCAGTATAATTTCATTATTCATATTCGACGTGCAGGAAGCTAGAGTAGTATGCCAGGACAGAAAAGTTTGGCGACAAATAGTTTATAAAAAGAATGTGAGTAGTCATCCTTGGGTCGCTTCGTGTCCTCAAAACACACGAGGGTTTCGCCGACCTGTCGTTGTGATTTCGTCGTGTCCTGAGACAACCCATCTCACGGTTATGAGACGTGGCCATGAGTGGGATTTACCGCGGTCCTACTGGCAGCCGGTGTCATTTTTTAGATGGCAGTTGCTCCCAGTGGGACCCTGCGGTGGTTGTTAACCTTATTTCTTAATTATATATACATATAATACAATGGATACAGGATTCAAAGGAACGATCTGTGCCTACTTGAAGGCGCCAGAGCCGCCATTTTTGATGGATGTTTTGGTTCGTGACCACTCAGAACAGCTCAGAAGATGCGCGAGATTCAAATGTAGTATGGAAGATAACTTGAAAATGTAAATAAAAGGCATGTAATATATTTAGTTTATTGTGATTGAGTGAATGAACTAAGCTCGGAAACTTAATAAAATTTAATAAAAAGTAATGACAATAATAAAAATAATCGATATATTTTTACTAACCTTTATAATGAAATTAATAAATGCCGATCCCGAACTACAGGCGTGCGATTATAACTTTTATCTTTCAGAATTTGTAAAAGTTACCGAGAGAAGAACTACTCGCGGGTACACTCTTCCTCAGACTGCAAAATGTTAAGTGGGAAAGCAATGTGAATTCTGTAGACTTTGCCTCCTTTTTTCTCAGGCATAACGATTTCGGATCGATTGGCTTGGATATAATAATCCGTATAGATAGTTGCATCCCAGTGTAAGATGTAGTCTTCGTTTTCTATAACGGATGCGGATATGTATCTATAGAAAGGCATCCATTCTGTTAAGAGTCCTAGGTTTAGGGCAAGTTGTTGATGTATAATGACCGTCACATCTTTATGTCTGTGCGTGTTTACTCTCCCTAACAACCCATTACGCTTAGAATTCTGTTTATCGTTTCAAGGTCAGTTTTCGAACATTTTAGGAACTCAAAGGAGTACCTGAGGACAGGGATGGCAAAGGTTTTGATAGCCCTGATCTTGAGACCGAGTGGAACCGATTTCTCTAAAACTTTAGAACCTATCTTTAAAACCAATTTGTGTCTTGTAGTGAAGAAGGTAATTAGGCTTTTCCTAACTATTGTATGTTGAAATGCAAGTATACCCAGATATTTATATGACTCAGCCTCATCAATTGCCTCGATGTGATCCTCGCTCTCGTTATGTAGCTCTGCGTTCTCTAAGTCTCATCTAATTAAGTGTACTGTTCTGCATTAATCTAGTCCAAACTCCATATGGATATCATTGAAAGACTGCTTTGTGACATGGATCAGTTGCTGCAGTTTCCGGTTTGAACTAGCGTATAGCTTCAGGTCATCGACGTACAGAAAATAGGTCACTTGATGACCATCTTCTTTATCTAAACGGAACCATTATACATTGAAGGAGTCTTCTTGAAATAAACCCGTCATAATGCGTATTAAAGTAGTTATTCTTGGTTGTCCATGATCAAAAGATTTGATTTTCGTTCCCCAAAACATCATCGCACGACTTAGAAAGTCGATGATGCGTGGGCAGATTATGTACATTTTTAAGACATCAAGCAAATAGTCATGTGGTTCGGAAAGAAACGCTTGCTTGTAGTCAATGTATGCCATGTGCAAGTTTCTTTGATGTTTACGAGATTGCGTCATGGCAACAGCGTCTATGGTGACTAGATCTTTACTGCCTCGCGAGTTTTTAAAACATCCTTTTTGTTCTTGTGTAAGGATATCATTCTCGTCGCAGTGAGAATATAACTTATCTGCTATGATAGCTGTAAGACATTTATATATTGTTGGAAGGCAGGCTATCGGTCGAAAATCAGATGGATTTTGAGTATCTGGTTTTTTAGGCAACATATACGTAGTACCCTGGAGCATAAATCCTGGAATCAGATCTGGTTGTTCGATGGTCTTCTGAAAGCACCGTGCCAACGCAGGATGCACACTAATCAGGTACTTGTACCAGAAATTGTGCATCATGTCTGGACTTGGAGCTTTCCAGTTACTTGTTCTCTTCAACACCGTTGAAACATCTAGAGCTGTGATGTTAGTCAGCTCCATTTCAGGGTTACTGCTAGCTCTTGCCCTATATAGTTGGAACCACGCAGAGTTTAAACTGCTTCTGTCAGTTTTCCCGCAAACACCCCACCAATAGTTAGTCATGTCTTCCAATTGAGGCACTTTGGTGCCTTGCTGGTTTTTTTGCTTTGCACTCAGTTCACGATAGAACGTTCTTTCGTCTGCCTGGAAGGTTCGATTTTGTTGACTTCTTGCACTACTTTTCTTGTAACGACGCTGTCTAGCAGTAAGAACATCAAGTCTTTCCCGTTGGGCGTCTATAATCTCATCCAATATTGCTGGGGTTAATGTCTCGATGTACCGAGGGTGGATGATGTTAGTGACATGGTGTATCAGCTTTCTGGTTCTATTTCCTTTTTTCTATTGAATCAGTCGACCCAATTTGCACCTTACTTTGCTGACATCCATATCCAACCTGATCTTCCATGGTGGATCTCGCTCTCTTCTTGGAGCAAAGACTGCATTTGTAGGCCTAGTTATGTGGCTTAACGTTCTAACGGTTGCCATAACTGCACAGTTTACAAGAGTTTGCACCTCTAACGCAGTTTTTGTTGCATTCAAAGGCATAAGTAAAATTTTGCTGATCGGGTGTTCTATTAGTGCACGCAGATCATTTGTGATGTTCATCTTGGGCAGAGAATGCCTTTGTGTTGGTTCTACATGTTCACTGAAAATTAATGAATATGGTCTCAAATTAATTTTCAAAGCCAAATTTATAAAATTTCAGTGACATAAGTCATTAAGAACTGACTGAAATTTCAGGAAATTTTCAACAGCGCATTTAACTTTCCCCGCTTTAATTATCCTGACTTAGAACAGGGAATTTTCGAAAATAATTATAATTTTAAGTTGCGACATAGAATTTCAGAAGAGAAAATAATTTTGAATTTGGGACGAGGAATTTCCGTAAAGTATTACAATTTTTACTTTGGGACAGGAAATTTAAGTAAACAATTCTACTTTTGAGTTTGCGCAGGGAATTTCGTAAATAATTATGAATTTGGCTTTGGGACAGGCATTTCCGCAAAGAATTAGAATTTTGACTTTGGAACAGGGAATTTGATAAAGGAATAATAATTGTGAGGTAGAAGTGGGAATTTTCGTAAAGAGGGAATTAAAAAACCCCTGTTCCAAGTCAGAATTAGTCACAATTTGAAAATTTTCTCCTTCAGATTTTGAAAAAAGGGAGTTACTACATTTCTGAATTTCAATAGAAAATTTTGTAACAAAAATATCTTCTGGGTTTGAAGGGGGAATAAAAAAACGAATGTAAAAAATCCTGTTAAGAATTATAATTTTGACTTTGGAACAGGGTATTTCGTAAAGAATTATAAATTTGTCTTGGGACAGGTAATTTTTGACATGAAACGGGAATTTTTTTAAAAGAATTTTAATTATGACTTTTAAAAAGGGAATTTACAAAAATAATCCCTAGGGGGCGATTATGTAACTTTTTCACATCCACTTATACTTTTTTGAAATTATTCACTTTTGTTGTCTTTTTTAACATTTTAATTATCAAGGCAATTTATAAAAAAATAAAGTGAATTTTGTAAAAGTGGAAGTAATTTTGAAAATTCCCTGGTCAGGAAATTTCCTTAAAGAATCATAATTTAGATTTCAGAATAGAGAATTTTCCTAAAGAATCATTATTTGACTTGGAGCAGAAAATTTTTGACATGGAATGGGAATTTTGGAAAATAATTTCAATTCTGATTTAGAATAAGGGATTTAAAAAAAAATGAAATTAAAAATTATAATTCTTTTACGAAATTCTCTGTTCTAATTGAGAATGGTAATTCTTATGACCAAAAATTATATCTGACGTTCCAACTCAGAATTATAATTCTTTTTCAAAATTTCGTGTTCCAAATCAGAAATCTTTTCAAATGTTCAGAAATGTCTTAAAATCTGCAAAAATCGTTTGAAATCAATCAAATCTTTTGGACTCTTTTAAATTGACTCGGAAAAATGACCAATAGACCGGGAGAAAACCGTGAATGTAAAATCATCCATTGGGTAAACATAGATTATCGGGTAATAATCCTAAAAAAAATTGGGAGATTTTTTATTAAAAACAAAAATCAATTTGGTGGATAATGCAGTGAGAAAATAATAACCAGGAAGTCTATTACAATAGGTTAACAGTAGTTGAAGATAGTGCGTATACAGGTTGTATTGGCAGGCGAGTTCGCACGTTTTGGTTCATGTAGAGGCCAGAAGGCGACTTGCGTCGAAGAGAAAACGCATTCGGTAATAAAGCACCGTCTATTTTCTCTCTTTACGATATAGCCCTCAGGCATCGAAATCGAAAGGTAGGGATCTCACGGATCGTGAGATCCAATATACCAGCGGTGGCTCTTTACTCATCTTCCAAGAGGAGCCACGCATCCTTCACTGGAAGTCGAAAAAAGAGGCAAATGCCCGAAATATCTATTTTTTTTATCTTAAACTCAGCCAACCTTCAAACAAAGCACTTTTCTTTGTCCTCATAGTTTCGATAGTCATCATTTCGTCATCAAACACGGAAATAATAAGATAAGATTCAAACTATAAGGTGGGGACTACCCAATATTGGCTCTACCCATTACCCAGTATTGATAAGCTAAATTGTATACATTTCCAAGCCCATCGGAGCATGGTTCCTATTTCTCAAACTTTTTTCTCGTTCACCAGTTTACACAGTTTTCAAAATGTATCCCTTATTTCCCCTCTCTTCAGTTACATAAAACAAAAAGACACATTGTTTCTGCTTTCGATAAAAATAAAATTTCTTTATGAAATTATAGCTTTTCGATTTTTTGAAGCAATCATCAATAATAATGTTTAATGTTGTAATAATGTAATAATAATGTTATGCCTGCGAAAATTGTAAGAATTTGCAGTTACACTTTTGCGACAGCAATTTATGCTTTTAATTTTCAATAAAAATAAGTTGCTGCTCAGTAAGTGAAGATTGTAATTTTCTGCAAATATTTTTTAATCTTTGCAAATTTTTTAGAACACACTAACGTAAGCAACTTTTGTTTTTGCGACATTTCAAAAGTACCATTTTTAATACTTTTTCGGGGAGATTACGATATCTTACAGGACTTTTGGTGAGAAACACGAATCTGTAACTTTTAAATCGATTTCTCATATATTTGTTGAGATATCAATATTTTTATATTAAAATAATTATTTCCAAGCCCCCCCCCCCCTCGTTTTTATATCTCTTTTCTGAGGGAGAGTGACGAGTTTTTCTCGTACACAAGCCCCTATCAAAATCAATATTAAGAAATTATGTAAGCTTGAGAGTAGGAAAGAAAGTTTTCTGTGCATTTGTTGACCTAGAAAAAGCATTTGAAAAGGTAAATAGAAGTAAACTTTGGGAAGTCCTTAAAGAGTACGGAGTACATGGTTGGCTCCTACAAGCAATACAAAGATACGTTTAACGCTGAAAATATAAATTTTCCTTTGTTTCCCATCCAGCTGAAATGAGATCCAATCTCATTGGAAAACACTTTGAACATGAGAGAGGAGACTACTTCTTTCGTATTTGTTCCACCTATTTTTTTCAAGAACTCGACCTAAATAAATTGAAATTGTTTATAATTATTACATAAACCAGAGAAAAATTGATAAAAACAAGCTGTTCAAATTCTAAAGTATAGCTTCTATCTCTTAATTGAAAAAAGTTGTAAATTTGTAGTAATTACATGCGTTTTAAACTGAAAGTTTCAAGTAAATGTTATATTTTTTAATTTAAAGACTTCTTCAATCCAAGATTTTATATAAAAAGGTGGTTCAAAATAAATTAAGTTCACTTACTAATTCGACCTTATAATCAGAATTTAATAAATTATTTTCAAGTTGTGACAGTTCGTCGAGATATTTTATGGGATACAGAGCTTTAAAACCAGCAGCATGGACAGCTCGTGTGCCATCTTGGTTAGAAATGCCGAGCTTATTATGCAATTCCCTCTAGACCCTCAAAATGTCCTCCTCCTTTTCTTTCTAATTCTGTCAAGGACCTCATTACAATTTTTTGGGAAGTATAATCTAAAATGTGGAATGAAAAACCGTTTATTTGTATTCAGAAACACCAAACGAATATTCGAATAAAAAATTTGGATTCTTTTTATTTCAGTTTTTATTATTGGTGAGCAAAATAAATCCACTCGACGCAGAACCGACATCTGAACGTGAGTCACGATTCGAATTTTTCGACACCGACTCAATTCATAATTAAGTCTAAAGATTCGACTGAGCTGATAATTGAATTGAATTTTACGAACCGACTCAAGTTTAGATTGAGTCGAATTTTTCGAAACCGATCCAGCAGATTAAATTGACTTTAATTTTATTAGCTCGACACATAAGGAAAATAATAAATAAATCCGTTTTGGGGACCGATATATTTAATAATCAGAAAAATTCGACTCAATTCTCAGCTGAGTCGGTTCAGAAAATTCGACTCAGAGTTCAGCTGAGTTGAATCGGATTATAGTCGGTTCAGTTCGACTTATGCACGAAACTTGTTTTAATAATATTTTAAAGTAACAAATCTCTTAAACTTAGATTTTTAATTGAAAAAAGAAAATGCGTCTTAAGAAACTTGGGAAATATAAATTACGCGTATATCCCTTTTATTTAAAAACTTTTAATATTACACTGATATTTTTTTCTGGGGAAAATAGTTGTTAGTTTCTTAAGGTTAATTTTCTCATTTAAATTAAAAAAATGTCACTACTGACTTCTTTTTAATATGAAACATTTATCATTGAAATCAGAAAAAAAATGTTCTTTGTTTTCAAATTTACAGAAAATCAGTGAAATTATTTAGAGTACAATGGGAATTATCAAAATACGCATAAGTATTAGTCTTTCATCAAAATACAAAATTAAAATTAATTACCTTTATTATACACATCCTCTGATGTATTTTTTCCTGGATTTATATGTATGTTATTTTGCGAGGATGAATATTGAAAATTACTTTTTCTTTTTTTCGTAGTTTGCAGATAGAGAAGGTGATATTTCTAATTCATCGTGTTGCTCCGTAACGTGCAATTATTTCCCCTAAGGCTGTCTTGTTAGATTGCTTCCCAGAAGAAACTCTGAATTTGGTAGTTCCCATAGATGCTGGGAGAGAGTTTGTCTTGGAGTTCTCCATTCTCAATGGATTTTTACCTGCAACTTCTCCACTGGAGAATTGCTTCTCTTTCTCATGCCTTTGGCTTACTTTTCTATACAAGTGATGGGAAGTTTAGAAATATTAGACTTATAACCTCAATGTAAGTACTCGACTCGGGCGGAACAATAGGCCCCCCAACGAGCGGGCCAAGGGAAAACCTTTAAGCGAAAAATGGAGTACCTTTAAGCCCAAATTTTCGTGATTGCATCAATCGATCTTGGAACCGATCACTTTCGGTGTTTCACGCCACACCCCGAAATCACATGCCCCTTCGCGGTATGTAAAGAAAATAATATGTTAACAATGTGGGGGACTAGTCGATTCCCAACTCGCATGGTTACCGCGCTCGCTTCCTTTGCGCGGCAACTTAACCCATTAGGGCCTAGCGATGCCATATGGCATCACTTTGACGTTGTTTGAAATTTGCACGTCAATTGTCGCCTGTGTGTCGCAACAGCACGAACTAACCTAAAGCTTGTCAAGCAAGCTCAGGGGGATTCCCCATGCACGTTGGAAATCTCCTAGCTTCCCCACTCGGTTATTAATGTACTACTTTCACAGAAAAGTACCCTTATAATAAATAGAGGATCCTTCTTAACTTCAGTAATATGTTAAACTGACGAAATTAAATGAAAGTACAGCATTTTTTTCCAATCACTAGAAATATACCGTTTTCAAACTTAACTTTCGTTTGAGAAGTAAAAAAATAGCGAATCGTACCTGAAGTTAAATGTTTATTGAATATGCGATTAGTACTTATTTCTCAGCTGATTGTATTTCGAGAAATCTGTTAAGTTACCCATAAAAATGAGAAATCCTGACGAAAATAAAATTAAAATATCCTCAAAAGTGAATCTTGAGGGGAACAAGCTACCCTCAAATGAAAATGTTCCAAGCATGGTTCTGTACCATCTATATTTAAGGAAAATAAAACATTAAAGTGCCAAGTAAGTATATTTAGTGCGAAACAATGTTAAATAAACAATAAAACATCCTGTAACAGAATCATCTATCTGTTGATTCTCCTCCTCCTGATCACTTTCCTTATCTATCTCTCACCTCTCCTTGATATCTCGTGACCTACCTGCTTATCTACTAACCTATTCCTTTTCTTAGTGTATCTCCTCATCTGTATCTTAATGTATCTCCTCCTTTTTCATCTCATCATCCTTCTCTTTTATTCCCTCCTCCTCTTCTATCCTCTCATCATCTATCTGCTGGACCTTCCCCTCCCCTCCTATTTTCTCCATCTTCCACCTTCTCTTCAATCTAATTATCCTTCTCCAATTCTCTCCTCGCCTTATCTATCTCCTCCTCTCTTTCTGCCTGCTCCCAACCTTTCTCTCACTCTTCTATCTGTTGATCCTCCTCTTCCTGATCCTCCTCTTCCTCTTCCTTATCTATCTCCTACTTCTTCTTCATATCCTCTCACTTTTCTTTTAACGAGAGGTGAAGGACAGGGAGAAGGATTTTAAGGAGATGTAGGAGACAGATAAGATAAATGATCAGGACAAAGAGGAGATATATGATGTTTAGGAGATACATGAGAAGGAGAGAGAAAAAGTGAAGAAGAATGAGAGGATGGATTGGAAGATCAATCCCGTGCTCCAACATCGCCCCTTCCACCTTCTCTTCTACATACTAATCTATCTGTCCATCTCTTAAATTATTGTATTCTTGTTACCTGTCTCCTCCTTATCCATAAGCCGATCCTCCTGCTCTTTCTTCACTACTTCTATCTTCTACTCCTACTTTTCGTCCTGTTATATCTCTTTATCTATCTCTTCATTTATCTTTTCCTTCTTGTCCTTACCTATCATTTTAGCTATCTACCGATCCTCTTCCTCATCTCAGTTTGTCTACTCATCCTTATCTCCATGTATCTCCTCCATTTCTGTCTCATCATCCCCCCTCCGTTATTTCTTTCTCCTCCTCTTATATCCCCTCCTCTCCCATCTGACGTACCTTCTCCTCTTCTTCTATTATCTCCATCTTCCACCTCCCCTTCTATCCCCTCCTCTTCCGTCTAATTTACCTCCTCCTCTTCTTCTATTATCGCCATCTTCCACCTCCTCTTCCATCTAATTATCCTTCTCCAATTCTATCATCGCCTCATCGATCTCATCTCTTTCCGCCTCCTTCTCACCTTTCTCCTACTCATATTTTCATTGATCCTCCTCCTACTAATCACTTTCCTTGTGTAACTCTTATCTCTTCTTAATATCCTCCTAATTGTCTTTTAACATCAAGTTAAATATAAGGAGGAGGATATTAAAAAAATACAGGAGATAGATAAGAAACATGATCAGGACGAAGAGGAAATATATGAGGAAATTTATGAAAAGTAGATAAAAAAGAGGAGAAGGATGTTTATGAGATAGTTGAGAAGGAGATGAATGAAGAGGAGGAGGAAGGGCAGAAGAATCAGGAGATAGATTAGAAGATATATCTTATCCTTCAATTCCGCCCCTTTCTCCTCCTTTCATTCATCTGTCTCCCAATTTATTTTCTTCTTGTTACCACTTTTCGTCCTCTTATATCTGCTCATCTATCTCTGTATTTATCTCCTCCTCCTTGTCCTCACCTATCTACTATCTATCTACCGATCCTCTCTTCCTTCTCTTATTTGACCTCCTCAACTATCTCCTAATTCATCTCCTCTTCACCTATTTCTTTCTCATGTATCTTCTGATAATCTTCCTCTTCTTAATGCTCTTTCTCAAGTATATCCTAAATGTCTTTCTCGTGACCCATCTCCCTATCTATCTACCGATCCTCTTCTACCTCTTAGTTTATCTCCTCATCTGTATCTTCATATATCTCCTCCTTTTCTATCTTATCATCGATTTTTATCCTCCTTATCTATCTGCTGTATCTTCTCCTCTCCTTCTGTTATCTCCATCTTCTACCTCCTCTTCCATCAAATTATCCGTCTCCAATTCTGTCGTCTCCTCATCTATCTCATCTTTTTCCTCCCCCTTCTCACCTTTCTGCTACTCATCTATCTGTCGATCCTCCTCTTTCTGATCACTTTCCTTATCTATCTCTTACCTACCTTCCTATCCTCTTACTTCTCTTTTAACGTGAGGTGAAAGATGAGTTGGATGATTTTAAGGAGATGCAGGACATAGATCAGAAAAATGATCGGGACGAAGAGGAGATATATGAGGGAATTAATGAAAAGTATATGAAAAGGAGGAGAAGGATGTTTAGGAGATAGAAGAAGAGGAGGATCAGAAGAATCATGAGATAGATTATGAGATCTATCTCGTCCTTCAATTTCGCCCCTTCCTCCTTCTCGTTTACATCCTAATCTATCTGTCCTCCTATCTCTTAATTTATATTCTTCTAGTCACCTTTCTCCTTCTTATCTATATGCTGATCCTCCTGTACCTTCTTCCCTTTTTCTATCTTCTCCTCCTACTTATTGTCCTCATATATCTTTTCATCTATCTCTTAATGTATCTTCTCATCATCTTCAATTTCCTCTCCCTACTTTTCATTTATCTCTCTATCTATTTCTTTATTTATCTCCTCTTCCTCCTTGTCCTCACCTATCTTTTCATTTATCTGTTTATTTGCCTCCTTTTATTTTACCTCCTCAACTATCTCTTAATTTATCTTCTCCTCCTCACATATCTCTTTTTCATATATTTTCTGATCCTATTCCTCCTCTTATTTCTTCTTCTCAAGTATATCATAAACTTCCTACTTCTCGTGACCTATCGCCTTACCTATCTGCCGATCCTCTCCCTCCTCTTCTTTTTATTCAAACACAATGAAAAATTTTTATCTGAAATCTAGGACGACAAATCTCTTAAAAATTGATCTAGCTTCAGTTTGAAAAAAAAATTTAAAATTGGTTGAATATTTTTGCCCGAATTGTATTATAAAATTTGAATAAAACTTCAAAAACTAACAAATGTCCATAAAATTGCGTAACTTTGCAAAAATTTCAAAAATTTCCATAAATTTCAGAAAAATTGATCAATTTTGAAAATCGAAAGTAAGGTTGTCAATCCTGAATTTTCCAAATTGAAGATTTTTTTTTAAAAAGAATTTTTCATTTTAAATTTTCAAAAATCAAAACTCTCCAATTTTAAAGATTCACGATTCAAAGTTCTACAATTTTGAATAATTACGAGTACAATTGAAAACTTTTTAATTTAAAAGAATTATGAATAAAAATTCTTCAATTTTAATGAATATGAAAATTAAAATTAAAATTAAATAAAAGAATTAGAATTAAAATTGAAAATTCTTAAATTTAAAAAATTCAGAATTGCAAAATATTCAATCTTCAAGATTTTTTTTTAATATCCGTGATTTTAAACGATTTTTTTTCATAGTTCATTTTGAAGATTCACAGTTTAATAATCAATACGTTTATTTTGAAAATTAAAAATTATTCATGTTTCAAGTTTTACAATGAAAAATTCTGTAATTTTTATGATTTGAATTGTAAAACATTTTTTATTTTCGAAAATTTATAATTAAAAACTTGACATTTGATCTTCAAAATCGTTATTTATACATTTCAAAAATTAAAGAATCTTCATTATTAAATCATAAAAATTGGATTAAAATTACATTATTTGAAATTATAGACATTAAAAATTGAAAAATATTCAATTGCAAATCTTCAAAATCGAAGACCGGCAATCGGAAGGTATGAGGTTCGATTCCCACCGGAGCGCAGGAGAAAGATCTTTTTTTCAGGAATTAAAAATTCATTTTTGACGTTTGAATATTCCACAAAAATGTTTTCTTCTCGAAAATCTTGAACTTTGACCCTCCAGTTTGATATTTTCCTAAAAATTGAAAAAAGGATGGAAGCTTGAAAATGGGGATGGGAAAGTTGAAACCGAAGAAAAATATTTGCAAGAGGAGACGTACAGAATGGTAACTCTGGATAAATTTTCTTCTCGGATATATACATTTTTATATTGAAATCTGAAGATTTCCACGACTTATGAGAGACACATGGCGTGATGTTCTTTTTCTTTTTGATGTACGACTCGTCGGAGCCAAAGAGATAAGCGATATTTCACGACTTTCATAAAAACGACGGACCAATTGAAAGATTGAAAAGTTGAAACGAGAAAATTTAAAACTGTAACACACTGGAAAGCAATTTCCTCTAAGGGAAATTTAATCATTTTTTTATTAACTGTTTGAAAAATCTAGATTTAATAAAACAGACGTAGGAATAACACTTTTGTAAAGTCTAATTTCAAATAATTAATAAATAATTAAAATCAGAATCAATTTTACAAATTACTTGTATTTTGATGTCTGACAAAAAAATCAGAATATCCCTACAGGAAGACTGCTATTTAAAAAAATTTATTTAATTAAAAATCATTTTATTTTATTTTTTTATTTTTATTTTTCTATAAATGCTCGGTTTTTGAATTCGCTCAACAAATTACTACCGGAAGATTGCTGTTTAACAACATTTTAATTCAAAATCTTTTTTAAAATTAAAAAATTCCCATGTTTCTCTAAAAGAAAAAGTTTTATCAAAATATCCCTACCGGAAGACTGATATTTAAAGAAATTTATTAAATTGAAAATCATTAAAATTTTTTGTTGAATTCTAATTTTTCTCTGAACGCTCGGTTTTTCAATTTTTGGAACAAATAACTTGTATTTGGTGTCGATCAATAGTAAAAAAAAGTTTCAGCCCAATATCCTTACCGGAAGACTGCTATTTAAGGAAATTTAATCGATTCAAAATAATTACTTTTTTTTAATTTCAACTTTTGTTTGAACGTCCGGTTTTTGCATTTTATTTCACAAATTACTTGTATTTGATGTCGAGCAACACAATAAAAAGTTTTTTCAGAATATCCCCAGCGAAACACTGCTATTTAAAGAAATTTATTAATTCAAAATCATAATTTTTTTTCATTTCCAATTTTCCTCTAAAAGCTCGGTTTTTGATTTTGCTGAACAAATTACTATCGGAAGATTACTATTTGAAAAAAATGTAATTCAAAATCTTTCTTAAAATTCAAAAATTCCTATTTTTCTCTAAAAGAAAAAGTTTTATCAAAACATCCCTACCGAAAGAATGATATTTAAAGAAATTTATTAAATTCAAAATCTTTTTTAAAATTAAAAAATTCTAATTTTCTCATAGTTTTATTCCAATATCTCTACCGAAAGACTGCTATTTAAAGAAATTGATTGAATTCAAAATCTTTTTTTAAATTAAAACTTCCTTTCTTTCTCTAAACGCTCAATTTTTTGATTTTATTTAACAAGTTATTTTCATTTCTTTTTCGATAAAAGTAAAAATAGTTTCATCCCAATGTCCCTACCGGAAGACTGCTATTCGCAGAAATTTATTAAATCAAAAATCTTTTTTAAAATTGAAAAATTCTAATTTTCTGATCGAAATGCTCGGTTTTTGGATTTAATTTAAAAAATTACTTTTATTTGATTTTGGATAACAGTCAAAATAGTTTCATCCCATTATTCCTACCGGAAGACTGCTATTTAAAGAAATTTAATTGATTCAAATCCTGAATCCGGCCACATGGGCATTGAGAAGACTTTCTACAGAGCAAAGTTGCGCTATTATTGGCCGGGAATGTTTAAAGACATCAGCATTTTCATCAACAGGTGTGAAACCTGTCAATTAACTAAATCTGACAAAACAGGTCCGAAAGGTCTGATTGGCCATCGCTTAGTTCAAGAGCCGTGGGCTGTAGTTACCACGGACGTAATGGGCCCATTTCCAAGAAGTAAAAAGGGTAATGAATATCAAGTAGTATACCAGGACCTCTTTACAAAATGGATGGAGGTGTCTCCCCTGAGAAAGGCTAATGCAGCCGACATAAGAGACACTTTCGAAGACCTAATAATCAGCAGAGGGAGAACACTGGAAGTACTTCTTTCGGATCGGGGCACGTAGTACGCGAACAATGTATTGGGCCCCGGTATACCACGCCCAGGAGAATCCAGTCGAAAGGGCTAATCGTATCCTCAAGACTATGATAGTCTCATTCGTAGAGAAGGATCACCGGGAATGAGACGTGCACCTAAAAGAGTTCATGTCCGCGTATAACACGTCCAACCGATGCTGTAGGTTGGGCAACTCGGATGTCAAGACTCGTCCATTTAAGAGATTTAATTACAAAGGATCATGATCAGGCGTTTCTGCGACCATCCAAATACTATAACCGGGGTCGCAGAGATGTTATATTCAAAGTAGGAGATCTCGTCAAGAAACCAGCTCACTTCTACTCCCGAAAGAATCAGAATGTCTCAAGTAAGCTGGTGAAACCATTTGAAGGGCCGTACGTGGTCGTAAAGATTTGATCACCCGGCGTGTATGAATTAACATTTCAAGAAGGCTAATTGAAGGGGAGATATCAGGTTTCCAAGCTGTTAAAATACGTAGACCCCGACCAACCCGAGGACGAGGAACTCACGCCAGAGGAGGCGGCAGCCTTAGACCGGGAACTTTTCGAGATTCATGACTTAGATGGGGAGGGGAACCGACGGTAGAGGGGGAACCTGAGGAAGAAATGGTTTGGAATACGGAAACTAACCGTAAACGTTCGGTTGATCAGGAGGTCGATGAGGGTCCGAGTCGTTAGAGACTTCGAAACCGCTCCTACTCGTAGTAAATTGAATTGAATTGGGGGTCTCTTTAGGATAGGCATGCCCAGGCTCGCAGAGGTTAATAGGAAGTATTTTTTAGCACTAACTGTTTCATCGCGGACGTAGGGAAGGGTCGTTATCAAGACTCAAATGCGAACGTAGATCTAACTGGCGGAGAGTTTCGTACCTATAAACTAGCCTTGATTAATTATAAGTAATAATAATTAAACAAATCCTCACTCCTAAGTAAATAAATCATACCCCGTTTCAGATGTCAGAGGGAGGAGAAAGCGTGAAGAACTTTCCCGGGTTCACACTGGCCAGCGGTTCACTCACGGTTGGGCGTTAGTCCCACGCTTGTGGGCAAACCTCACACTAACCAAACCCCCGAACTGATAATCAAAACAACCTATGCTCGAAGGAGAGGCGGCACCTACAAGGAGACGCAGATGAGGGTTTTGCAGCACTGAAGAGATTGAACCTACTGGGAGGCGAGACACGTATGGTGTTGCTTTCGCCATGCCAACCAACGGCAGACGTGAGGAGGTCTGCGCAAAGAATCGCTCATCAAGAGGCGATGGAAACGAAGGCACGATCGGCCTGCGCACGAGAATTTGCGCGAGAATTTGCACGGCAAATGGAGGTGCCATCCACGCCTAGGGCTCCAGCACCCCCGCCCCCTCCCCCTTTCCATGTACTACCATGTAGGACAGCTCGCACCCCTCCAGTATTGGGACAAGACAGCCAACAAACCGTGTTCCAAGTGCCGATCACTTGAGCACAAGTTCAAGTTCTGCCCACGGCTTCACCCACAGTAAGCTGGTTGGGCAGGCCGTAGTGGGCGTATTGCCTTTAAGTTTTTTTTTTATTATCGATTTAATTTCATTTCAGCATATTCGCATAATGTTCTCTTCGGTTTGGTTTAATATTATTAATCGGGCAGTGTTAACCCTCGATAACTACCCATCATGAGAATGTTTCCTGTAAGCCGCTGGAGTGGCTTGACTCCAGAAATTAAACTTCTTTTGTTCTCTCAACTAAATAAACAATTCTCTTATTCATTTGCTACCCCTGTCCTGTAGATTAAATAGTCAGTAGTTGTTTAGTTAGCATGTAAGTTGATCATTTCAGGTTCCGTATGAAAGCAAACTACCCCGGAAACACGGTCGGTGGAATAAAGTAAACTGAATCCCGCGACTCTTAGTGATAGATTTCACGTGTCAGTGACTTATGATTATTTTATGCGGGGAAAAAATGAAGTTGGAAGGAATTTAAATAATTAAATGATGGCATATTGCTGAATTATATACATTTAGTTATAAGTAAACCACCAGTCTGGATCTCGGCGGGTGCACTTGAAGGCGGAATGAAGGGCCTGCTCGGCCCGGTGATGCCTCGTCTATGGGGTGGACAGTTGTGACGTGGTATTCTATACCACGCCCAAATTAATTGAATATTCACGCTCAATCAACTTAAAGTTAACTTGAAATTCACCAATGAATCATACCTGCTCGAGCACAGACTCCATTCATAAATTGTCATTTGACAGGAGCCTCAAGAGGGATGGCCTGTTGCCATAAACAAACCCCCTCGAGGCCTAGAGATTGTAACTCCGCTGCTCCAAACCGTCACCAGACTGGGGGGTTATCATTTATTTTAAATTACACTACTGTAAAAAAATAAAATCGAGTAAATTCAAGAAATATTTAGAAGATTGGAGAGATTGACAAAGAAATTGCAACTGTAAATGTTTAAAGAAATGCAAATTTTTTAAAAAGATTTTAAACCAAAACTTTAGAAGCTTTAAAAAGAGTGTTGAAAGAGGACAAGTGAATGAAAAATTGTCTTAAAATTCCTATCAAAATTTGGAAGATTTTGAGGCAATTTTTTTAAATTTTGAATGATTTTCCAACATTCTAAGAAAAATTCGAGTCAGCTATAAATACTTTTTAGGAGTTGGAGAGGTGTTAAATTTAATTATCCTTTTTTGCTGTAATGTAAAATCGATTTGAAAGGATTAAAGAAAGCATTTTCTGAAGATTTATGGGAAAATTTTTTATGATTTTTTATTTTGAAAAATGAACTTTAAGAGAAAATTGAAAGAGATTTCAAAAAATTTCAAAAGATTTTCTTAAATTTCGAAAAAGATTATAAGATTTTAAAGCAAAATGTTTCAGTTTGGTAAAATAAAAAAATAAAATCGAGTAAATTCAAGAAATATTTAGAAGATTGGAGAGATTGACAAAGAAATTGCAACTGTAAATATTTAAAGAAATGCAAATTTTTTAAAAAGATTTTAAGCCAAAACTTTAGAAGCTTTAAAAAGAGTGTTGAAAGAGGACAAGTGAATGAAAAATTGTCTTAAAATTCCTAGGAAAATTTGGAAGATTTTGAGGCAATTTTTTTAAATTTTGAATGATTTTTCAAAATTTTAAGAAAAATTCGAGTCAGCTAAAAATATTTTTAGGAATTGGAGAGGTGTTGAATATAATGATCCTTTTGTGCTGTAATGTAAAATCGACTTGAAAGGATTAAAGAAAGAATTTTCTTAAGATTTATGGGAAACATTTTTATGATTTCTTATTTTGAAAAATGAACTTTAAGAGAAAATTGTAATAGATTAAAAAAAATTTCCTTAAATTTCTAAAAAGATTTTAAAGCAAAATGTTTCAGTTTAGAAACTTTATAAGGATTTTTAAAGGTTTCAAGTGAATGAAAAATTTTGTTTAACATTGATAGGAAAATTTGGAAGATTTCAAGACAATTTATTACATTTTGAATGATTTTTCAAAATTTTAAGAAAAATTCGAGTCAGCTAAAAATATTTTTAGGAATTGAAGAGGTGTTGGATATATTTAAAATATTTTAAAACTTGGAAGTATTTCCGAAAATTTATCAAATATTTATTATTTCTTCCAAACTTCTAAAAGTCCTAAAAGTCTTTTAAAAAGGCTCGAATTTCTCCAAATATTTTGTAAAATCCTGTAAAAAAAGAATTTAATCTTCTTGATTCTCTTTTGACACATCTGAAATATTCAAAATTCTTTTCTAATTTTCTCAAGAATCTTATAAAGTTTATATTTATATAAGTTTAAAAACATTTCAATATTTGCGTGACTAAACAAAATATTTGAAAAAACATTCACTGTTACAACAAAATATTGTTTTATTTATTTCTATACATCAATTCATCTTAAAAAAACCTTTTTTTTATTTAGAAAACGAAAAAATATTGTTAGGAATTGAAGAGGTGTTGAATTTAATTATCCTTTTTTGCTCTGATGCAAAATCGATTTGTCAGTTGTCTGATAGTTTAGATTTTAGAATTTAGTACTCCGCCTCCGATTTGTGCAGTCATTTCAGGCAAAACAACTTGGTATCTAACAATAATACTGTTTCCGTTGAAACTTCAATCCTCGATTTTTCAACTCCGCCCCCGACCATGGTCCTTTTTTATCAGAAAAACTGACCACAATCCGAGCTAGCTAAATCCGAAAAATATGGGTCTACTCACAAGATGACAAACCACCAGCATTTGCTATACACACCTATACAAGGATAAACGAGCAAAAAAAAAGAAAAAAAAAAGAAAAAAAGAAATGGCTTTGCTGGTCTCCGATGGACAGAATGCAAGTAGGTACGTGCCCAGACGCAGGCCCCATTGGGTCCGATTTCTAGCACCTGCCCCGGTGTACCGTACCGTTCCAGTCCAGACGGACTTTACATTGTCCGATTTCAGGAGAGCTGAAAGAAAGCAAGCTCGTGCTACGCGGCTCCGGTTCACCTTTAGCTGTTTACCTGTAGCAGATTTGGTCAATACCTTGGGTGGTCATTAGCTGCGTGCTTCCTGGGTTTTTCCTCAATTTTCAGGTTTCCAATATCCACGTTTTCAGGTAGAATCGTAGTAGATTGTAGAACGAATGGAACCGGAAGCGAGATAGTAAATCTAATCTTAAGAAAAGAAACCTAAGTATTGCTTTCATCATGTCTTGAAATAAAAGATGTTTTTTTAAGTATAGAAAAAATATTATATACAATATCAGGGATCACAGCGCAAAAGGAGCTCAAAAAAGGGAAAATAAGGTAATTTTCTCACGAAAAAGGGGAAAATAGAGTTTTGTCTCCCGGGTTTCTCCCGGTAAATTTTCGTGATTTCTCCCGGTTTAGAAAAAAAAAATACTCTCTTTGCGAAACCCACAGTTTTTTCACATATGTGGGTAATTGTCAAATTGGAGGTAAACTTGAAGTCCTAGTAATATAACATTAACTTAGAAACTCGTACTGATTTTTTTTTTTTTTTCTTCTAATTTAATAAATAGTTATTATCATCCTCTACAAAATGGGCATTTCTTTTTTTTATTTGCGTTCCTATTTACTCTAATTTAATAAAAAAAAAAAAAATACCCCAAACATCATTAGCGTACAACGTACCTAGAATAGTATAGACTAGAATAGAGTAGAATAGAATAGTATAGAACAGAACAGAATAGAGTAGAATAGAATATAATAAAATAGAATAGTGTAAAATGGAACAGAATAGAATATAATAGAATGAAATAGAATATAATAGAATGGAATAGAATGGAATGGAATGAAATCGAACAGAATGGAATAGAATGGAATAGAATGGAATAAAATGGAATGAAATGGAATAGAATGGAATAAAATGGAATAAAATGAAACATAATGGAATAGAATAGAAAATAATAGAATGAAATAGAATAGAATAGAATAGAATGGAATAGAATAGAATAGGGAAGAATAGAAAAGAATAGAATAGAATATAATAAAATAGAATAGAATAGAATAGGAAAGAAGAAAAAAGAAGAGAATAGAATAGCATAGAATAGAATAGAATAGAATAGTATAGAATAGAATGGAATAGAATGGAATAGAATTTTATAGAATGGAATAGAATGGAATGGAATGGAATCGAACAGAATGGAATAGAATGGAATAGAATGGAATAAAATAGAATGAAATGGAATAGAATGGAATAAAATGGAATAAAATGAAATATAATGGAATAGAATAGAATAGAATAGGATAGAATAGAATAGAAAATAATAGAATGGAATAGAATAGAATAGAATAAAATAGAATAGAATAGAATAGAATAGAATGGAATAGAATAGACTAGAATAGAATAGAATAGAATAGAATAGAATAAAATAGAATAGAATAGAATAAAATAGAATAGAATAGATATAATATCATATTGGAAAACTATAAATAAAAATTTAATGTTCATCAAAAAAATGTATAACAATATTAATTACATGTTTAGTATTTATTTAAAAAATTCTTTTCTAGATGAATTCTGACGGTTCCATCGATGGAAGTAAACTTAGAGTTCGAGGCGGTGTTGATAAGGAGAGAGCTGTTATGATGAGGAACAAGTGTAAAGTTATGAGTAAGTAAAGAAAATACTGTTTTTATTTTCTAAAGATATACCTAATTTATTGGAAATTGTTTCCAATATATATTTTTCTTATACTTTTAGAGGGAGCTAACGATTGCGAGACCATACTAAAAGTAATATCCTGCATGCACGAAGAGGATAACTTGATATAAAAAAAAAAATGAAAAGAATTTCAACATTTCAGAGATATTTTTCTTGTGTAATAAAAATAAAAATTCAAGAATCAAAATCAAATTGCTATGTACGAAGGGCGAAAATTTCTTCTTTTTTTTTAGCGTTAAATGTAAACATTTCTTATTGATAAAATATATAATTTACATACGTTTAATATTATTTTTCTCTGAAGTCCTTAAAAGGAAATGTTCAGCATTTTCCACACGTACACATATGAAAAAGAAACATATGAAAAAAAAAGTTTTGAGACAGCTAATCTGAGGAATGTCATTAGGAGGAATTTTTATCTGAAATCTCAAACTGAATAGAATAGAATAAAATAGAATAGAATATAATAGAATAGAATAGAATAGAATAGAATGAAATAGAATAGAATAGAATAGAATAGAATAGAATAGAATAGAATGGAATAGAATAGAATAGAATAGACTGGAATGAAATGGAATGGAATGGAATGGAATTGAATGGAATGGAATGGAATAGAATAAAATAGAATAGAATAGAATGGAATGGAATAGAATATAATAGAATGGAATGGAATGGAATGGAATAGAATGGAATGGAATAGAATAGGATGGAATGGAATGGAATGGAATAGACTCGAATATAATATAATAGAATATACCGGGTGTCACAAAAGACCCGGGATGGCTGAATATTTTTCAGGGAGCTCAAGGTCAATCTGGAAGTAACTTTTAACGAGGAATTCAATGGTGACCTTTACTTTGATCCTAACTCTTACCTTCAAGTTCATTTCAAGGTCAACTTTTTTTTTTTAATGGAAACCCCTTTTTTCTACATCGGCAATCGATAGAGCGAGAAATTTTACGTTCAAATATGCACCCAGGTCATACATGTACATTGTGATCTTAAGAGATTTTCGAATGGAAAAAATGTACCTTGAAATGACCTTGAAGGTCATCGTCAAGGTCATGCTTAAGGTCACTACTGAATACGCCTTGTTTAAGTAAGTAACTTTGCTCGTTACGAAAAAAATTTGAAAAGCTTCTATTCCCAAAGGTATGCAGACCTTGTTTAAGTTTACATAACCTTAGAGTGACCTTCAATGTGACAATGTACCTATGTATGACCCAGGTACATATTTGAACGTAAAATTTCCCGCTCTATCGATTGCCGATGTAAAAAAAGGGGTTTTCAATTTAAAAAATAGTTTGACCTTGAAATGACCTTGAAGGTCGTCGTCAAGCTCAAAATAAAGGTCACTATTAAATTCGTCGTTGAAAGTTACTTCGAAAATGACCTTGAACTCCCTGAAAAATATCTTACCTGAGGAAATATTCAGCCGTCCCGAGACTTTTGTGACACTCGGTGTGTAATAGAATATAATTGAATATAACAAAATAGAATATAATAGAATAGGATAAAATAGGATAGAATATAAGAGAATGTAATGCAACAAAATAAAGACGAATTGCATATTTTAATAGATCGATTCACTTACATTTGCGCCCAGACCTTTAAAAATTAAAGGTCAAAGCGTCGACAACTATAATTTGGTGATTGTGAATTCTCTTTCGTTAAAGCTCCTTTGGCTTTAACGAACACATTCTCATCACGTATCTCGTGCTTCGCACTTTGCGAAATTGTCCTGACATTTTGAATATTTGACTTTGAAACTAAAATATTGTGAAATTTAAAATTCCAAATTTACACAAATTAATCTAAAAATTAATGTAAGAAAAATCTTTTTAATTTCGAGGACTTAAAGATTCAACTTTTAGAATTGCGCATTCAAAATCATAATTTTAAATTAAAATTATAAAAATTTTAAATACGGTAAATAAATTATTGATAAGTATCATTTTTACTCAAAACTTATAAAACGCGCGAATGATGAAATACGAGAAATTTCCCGGTTTAATATTTTTCCCCCGGTTCTCCCGGTTGAGTGGCCACCCTGTGCCACCAATTTGAAATGCGAATTTGTTCAGAATTGTACCTGCTACGTGCTAGATTTTTTCGTAAAATTATGCATAAATCTTGGAATAGTGAGTAAAGCATTTGTGATTAGATGCATACCTATAGAGGCTACGACGTGCGTACCACCCAGAGGTCCTGGGGTTGGAGTCTCACCTAAGAGAGGACTTTGAACAGAATGATATGCTGGAACGTACAAAAGACCCAGTGCAGCTAGAATTATAAATCCAAAGGCTAATCGCCTCAAGAAAGAAGCTTTTCCCTTGTTACCAGCGGCATTAATGCTACTGGCTGATGGAAGTTCCATAGGAAGCAAATGCACCCGGTCCATCTGTAAAAAATTTAAATTGTCAAAAATATTCTATGCAATTCGCGAGCCCCACGTCTCTAGGTTTTTATTTCCTAGCATTAAAAATATAACCAATTCAAAAATCTATTACTAACCAAATTTTTAAATAATAGGTATAAACCATTTTTGAATAAACAATTGATAATTCATCGTTTCTAATTGAAAGCGTTCCAAATCAAACAATTGTAGAAGAGGTCTAATTTTTAAAAAAGGAATTGAATTTGTATTTATTTCTAAATAAAAGCGTTTAAAACTGAATCAGTTGAAATTGAAAGTGTTTGAAATTTATAAAAATGTAATCAGAAGCTCTCAAAATTGGAAAATTTCCTTAGAAAGGAGTTGAAATTGTATAATTTCTAATTCAGCTTTCAAAACTGAACAATTTTCTTTTGAATTGAAGAATTTCGAAATTGAGTGACTTCAGAATAAAATTTCGAAAATAGGACAATTTCAGAGCGTTAAAAATTTAATATTTCGGGTTAGAATATCAAAAATTAGATCACATGAAATCTGAAGGATTTGAAATTGTATTACTTCTAATTAAAAGCGTTCAACATTGACAACTTTTGACTTGAAATAATTTTCAATTCGAGGCGATTAAAATTTGAATAATTGAAATTGAAAACTAAACTGAATATTTCAAAGTCAAAGCTTCTGATATTGTAGAATTTTCAGTTATTATTACACAAAAAAATTTATAATTTACATTAAAATTGATCAGGCAAATTTTTCTAAATTTTACCAAATGAAACAATGTTCAATAAAATAGAATTATTCTAAAAAAAATTCAAAATGAAAAGTAATTTTAAATAAGAAACATTAAAAATAAAAAAATCTCTGTACTATAGAATAACAGAACATTAAATATTAATTTATTTCAGTCGAAAATTAACTTATTTGTTGAAAATTCTACTATTTCGTAGAAAATTCGCGTTTTTGTCTCGAAAATTCATCAATTTAGTATAAGATTTAACTATTTGGTGAAAAATTATTTATTTTGTTGTAAATTCGTTTTTTTGCTGTTGTAGAAAATCAATTTTTATAGTTAAAAATGCAACTGTTTGGTTCAAAAGTAATCTGTTTCAGTTGAGGATTCAAGATTTTTGTTGAAAATTCGTTTTTGTTGGTTAAATACAGCTGTTTTTTATTTTAAATAAAAATCTTTTTTTGTTGAAATATCAACTATTACATTTTTCGTCGAAAATTCATCTTTTGAGGTTGGAAATTCAACTCTGGTTAAAAGTTGAACTACTTTCTTAAAAGTTCATTTTTTGGTTTGAGATTCATCATTTTAGTTTGAGAAATTCATTTTTTTTGTTATAAAAAATTTCTTTCTTTAACTGAAAATCTAACTATTTTGTTGAAAATTCATACTTTCGGGTTGAAAATAACCCTGTTTCGTAGAAAATTAATTTTTGTGGTTGAAAATTCGTTTTTTTTTGTAGAAAATTAAGTTCTTTTGTTAAAAATTGAAATATATTGTTGAAAATTATAATTTTCTGGTAAAAAATTAATCTCTTTGGTTGAAAATTCATCTTTTTTTGTAGAAAATTAATCTTCTTGGTTGAAATTTCAACTATTTGGTTAAAAATGTATGAATTTTGATGAAAATTCGTTTTTTTTGGTAGAAAATTAAGCTTTTTTTTTGGATAATTCAACTATTTGGTTAAAAGTGTACGTAATTTGTTGAAGTCTTATTTTCTAGTCGAAAATTAATCTTTTTGGTTCAAAATTCGTTTTTTTTTGTAGAAAATTAAGTTCTTTTGTTAAAAATTGAACTATTTTGTTGAAAATTCTTATTTTCTAGTCGAAAATTAATCTTTTTGTTTGAAAATTCAACTATTTGGTTAAAAGTGTATGTAATTTGTGGAAAATTCTAATTTTCTGGTAAAAAATTAATCTCTTTGGTTGAAAATTCCTCTTTTTTTGTAGAAAATTAATCTTCTTGGTTGAAATTTCAACTATTTGGTTAAAAATGTATGAATTTTGTTAAAAATTCGTTTTTTTTGGTAGAAAATTAAGCTTTTTTTTTGGATAATTCAACTATTTGGTTAAAAGTGTACGTAATTTTTATATTAATTGTGACTCTTTTTAAAATTTCAAAACGTCTCCTAAACTTGATCAAATTTTGTTATAAAACTTTGTAATCTTGCTGATTGAACAAATTGGCTATAAAATCGTCCACATTCTTTTTCGAAATTTTCGGAAATAATTTAGTGTCTTGAAATATTTGTAAATTTTCTCTTAAAATTAATTTGTCAAAATAGAAAATAAGTTTAAATTTTCCCAGGAATTTCAAGAAATTTCTTTATTATCGTGAAACCTTTCAAAATCTTTTAGAAGCGTCAAAATTTGCATTTCCAAATATTCAAAAATGTACGTTTTTTTGTAACTTCTTTGAAACGTTCTAACGTTTAAATGAATTTTAAATCTTTTTAAAATTTCTAAACGTCCCTTAAACTTGATCGATTTTTTACAAAACTTTGCAATCTTTTTAATAAGAAATTGCACTTTAAAGTCGTCCATATTATTTTTCGAAATTTTAAGAAATACTTTGAAATGTTTTCAAATCTTTGTAAATTTTCTCTTAAAATGTGTTTTTCAAAATAAAGAATCATTAAAAATTTTCCCAGGAATTTAGGGAAATTTTTTTCATTCTCTTTAAACGTTTTCAAATTCTTAAAAAGCTTCCTTTTTTTTAGAAATCTTCAAAAATCTGCACATTACGTTTTGTCTATCAAAGTGCTGGGATGCTTTGTTCCATTGATTATTATTATTATTGAATATATTATTTAAATAAAATTACATTTCTCATAAACCTCAAGTTTGCACAATCTTTTTTTAAATAGCAAACAAATTAAAGCTTCATCCTATCACGAACGCGGGTTTCCCGAAAACAATAGTTTCAAATTGTTTCGAGTAATTTCGAGATGGATCGAGAAATAATCGAAAATGGCGACATGCGCT
This sequence comes from Andricus grossulariae, assembly GCA_011634705.1. Classification (NCBI taxonomy): domain Eukaryota; kingdom Metazoa; phylum Arthropoda; class Insecta; order Hymenoptera; family Cynipidae; genus Andricus; species Andricus grossulariae. Next base: position 72,428,874 of record JAABKJ010075445.1, on the reverse strand, counting down.
TTTTAATATAAAAGGATTATTATTGAATATATTATTTAAATAACCTTACATTTCTCATAAACCTGAAGTTTGCACATTCTTTTTTTAAATAGCAAACAAATTAAAGCTTCATTAAATCACGAACACGAGTTTCCGGACAACAATAGTTTCAAATTGTTTCGAGTGATTTCGAGATGGATCGAGAAATAATCGAAAATGGCGCCATGCGCTTTTTAATATAAAAAAGGAAAAGGATATTTTTACCCCGTTCAATTCAACATGATCTTGACGATTTCAATCTAGATCTTCCTCAGCTTAACAAAAGTAAACCCTAAGTCAAATATCAAAATTTTTTAAAGGATTCTTGATACACTATGAAACACTGCAGAATACTCATTACACTGAGAAGTGACTATGCATAGCATCCATTCTGTTGCATTTTGCAAATAAAGTATACTGATACTCTGTTTACAAAATGCAATAGAATGGACGCTAAACATAGACGCTACGTATACCTATTCTAGTGATGTCACTGAAATTCTCATAGTTTATAAACGAAAATATTTATTATTTTAAAGAAATAAGCTACATTTGATATTCGGAAAAAATTCGAACTTTCCGCTAAGCAATCGGTACGATTTTCTTTCATTAATTACTTTTATTTGATGCCAGGCAGCATCAAAAAAAGATTTATGCCAATATCATTATCGGAAGACTGCGTTTTATCCACCCACGCACTCTAAATTGTATACGAAAATTCGGAAAAAATCGAACTCTTCTCTAAACCTTCGGTTCAGGTCCATTAAGCTAGCACCTCCACAATCGAACTTTAGAATTTTTCATAGCTCAGAATTTTGGGCTTTTTTTGGGCCCCAATTAAAATTTTTGGGCTTCTTTACTTCTTCCAAAAAATCAATTTTTTTGTGGAGGTGCTAGCTTACATTAAGCTAGCACCTCCACTTCCTAAAAACACTAAATAATAAAAATTCAATTCCACCAGAATTTGGGGCTTTTTTTGGGCTCTTAGAATCCACAAAAAAAAAATTTTTTCTCCAAAACAACCCTTAAGCTCCAAAATCAACCCCCTTCACAAAATTTGAATTTTTCGCGAATTCAATCAAGGCATATTTTTGGGCTTTTTTTGAGCTCCTCGAAAATACCCAGCCCGATTTTTGGGCTCCATCCCTTAACATTAAAAATCAACCCCTTGGTACCACGCAGATAACACTTTTTCAAAAAATAATCTTTTCTGGAATTTTATAGTGTGGATAGAGTCTCAGATTTTTGGGCTCCTCGAAAATACCCATCCCGATTTTCGGGCTCCATCCCTTACCAAGGGTACCAAGGTGTTGATTTTGAATGTTAAGGCATGGAGCCCAAAAATCGGAGTGGGCATTTTCGAGGAGCCCAAAAATCAGAGACTTTATCCACACTATAAAATTCCAGAAAAGATTATTTTCTGAAAAAGTGTCATCTGCGTTGTACCAAGGGGTTGATTTTCAATGTTAAGGGATGGAGCCCAAAAATTGGAGTAGGTATTTTTGAGGAGCCCAAAAAAAGCCCAAGAATATGCCTGAATTGAATTCGCGAAAAATTCAAATTTTGTGAAGGGGGTTGATTTTGGAGCTTAATGGTTATTTTGGGGAAATTTTTTGTGTGGATTCTAAGAGCCCAAAAAAGCCCAAAATTCTGGGGAAATTGAATGTTTCTTATTTTGTGTTTTTAGGAAGTGGAGGTGTCAGCTTAATGTAAGCTAGCACCTCCACAAAATAATTGATTTTTTGGAAAAGTAAAGGAGCCCAAAAGTTTTAATTGGGGCCCAAAAAAAGCCCAAAATTCTGAGCTATGAAAAATTCTAAAATTCGATTGTGGAGGTGCTAGCTGTAAATCAAAGTTTCTAAATAAGTGATTTATTTCATGATAAAAGAGAACATTTTAATTTCATATGATTTCTCAATATATTATTTATTTTATATTTCAATATTAGGAAATCATGCAATATTAGGAAATCAAACAATTTTGTAGGAAACATGAATGATTTCGAAAGATATTTCAAAGGGTTTAGGGTTTTAAAAAGATGGTTAAATAATTTAAAATTTGAGAAATTTCAAACACTTTTAAACCATACTACATTTTTTGATAGTTTGACAAAAATGTAGAAGCTTCTTAAGAATTTTTAAAGATTACGAAGATTTTCATAAGATTTCTCTAAAATTTCTAAAAATGTAAAAAAAATCTCGAACGTTTTAAGGTTTTTTTTTTTTCAATTTCAAGAATTTTCCAAATTTTAACAAACATTCGAGTTTTGAAGAGATAAAAAATATTTGAAAACTTGAATAGTTTTCCGAAAATTTATAAAATATTTTTAAATTTCTGAAAAACCTCATTTCTCCTAATATTTTGTAAATCCTGTAAAATAAAAAAAAAATTATCTAGATTTTTTTTCGACGTATGTGAAGAAAAATTATATTTATATAACTTTAAAAATAAACTGATGAAACGTGATTCCTTGTTATCAAATTTCGAAATATACTTTTTTATTTTGTATTAACAATTTTTCCCATTGGGGGAAAAATCATAAGCTTTCAAGGAAGCCTTTTTTAAAGAGTTGCTGTTCTATTTTTATACCATTTATTTGGGGTATATTTCTCGAAAACTCTCCGTCGGTTCTTGATAGAAGAGGTGACAAGACTTAAAGATTCCTCGCGCGCTTTCAAAACAAATCCACACTTTGACTTCCAATGTTGTTAAGGAATGTTAAGAAAAAATATTTGTATTACTTGAAACCTTTCCGAATTCTTCAAAAGATTCCAAAATTATATTCAAATTTTTCCCGATTTTTTTTTAAATTGTGCAAATTTATAACAGATTTTTGTTGACCATTTTTTAAAACTTTCTGAAATTTCTTGTAATGTTTGTATTATCTTGAAATATTTCCAAATCTTTTTAAATATGCTCTTCAAATTAATTTTTAAGAATGGAAAAATCATTGTTCATTTTCTTAGAAAACTTTAGAACAATTTTTTATTCTCTTAAAATCTGTTAAAATTCTTAAAAAGCTTTCCTTTTTCAAAATATGGAAAAATCTATATTATATTTCAAATTTTTTGAAATCTCAGCATATAACAAACTGAAAACAGCCACTACAATTCATATTCAACAGAATGCGAACAGTCAGGTTTTCGACAGCAATGTATGCGAAATCTTGCGATACAACTTTTAAGAAAAAGGATATCTTGTTTCTAGTTTTAAAGTATATAAAGTAAAATATTTCAAAAAAATCAAAACAAAATGTAGATTTTTAATGATTTCGAACAACAAATTTACAAACTTTGTAAGAATTTTGAAAAGTTTCAAGAGAATGAAAGAATATTCTTAAGATTCATATGAAAATTTGAAAAGATTTTTAAAAATTTCTAAAAATTCGGAGAAAAAATCCAGAATATATTGAGGAAATTTTTATAATTTTTAAAGATTTTTCAAAATTTTAAGAAAAATTCGGGTCCGTTTGAATGATATTTAGACATTTTTGAAGTGTTTCAGTGATTGTAAATATTTTGAAACTTGAAAGGATTTGTGAATATTTATACAATATTAAAAAAAAAGAACGAATTTTGAACAAATAGTTCAAATTTAAATTAAAAAAAAAAAAAATCATCCAAGAAGATAATTTCTTAACCAATAAAAAGTAAATAGTAATCCAGAAACAACGAATTTTCACAAAATAGTTCAATTTTAAATCAAAAAGATGAATTTCTAGCCATGAAAATTAATCTTCTACCAAAGAACAACCAATTTGAAAGAAAATTTCTAATTAATCATAATTAATAAAAATAATAAATTAATTAATTATACAGATTAATATTCAAACAATAAAAACGCAAATAAAATAGTTATATTTTCAACCAAAAACAACGAATGTTAAAAAAATAGTTAAATTTTCAATCAAAAAGATGAATTTTTACTCATGAAAATTAATTTTCTACACAAAAAAAAATAAATTTGAAAAAATATATAGTTAAATTGTTAACCAGAAAAATGAATTTTAACCAAATAGATGAATTTTCAAACAAGGACATTTATTTTCTACCAAAACACAACGAAATAAAAATATATATAGTTAAACTTTAGTTAAACTAATTTTCAATACAAATTTGTAATTTTCCACCATTTTTCGCCGTGATGTATTAAAATAATTATTAGGACTTTGATTAATAGTCTTTGAAGTTAACTTTTATATAACAAAAAAATTGAGTACTTTTTTTCGAAATTCCACGATTTTTCCAGAACATGTTTTAAAATTCCATGTCCTTCAGGTCTTCCATGTTTTTTATCAAACAAATAGTAACAAAGTTACTTAGTTATAATTAACCTTCGACTTAATTGTGCTTCAATAAATTTGGCCAATTTCATCACACGATGACTCTAAAGTGAAAGTTTTTATTGATAAATTTTATTTCAAATAAAAAAAAAATAATATTTCAAAGTTTACCATATTTTAAGATTTAAACAAAATTTCGCAATTTCGCACAGTTACAAAATTAGTAAAAAATCGAGCTACTTTATGGCCATGTGACGAGTGGGTCACGTGACCGGCTTCCTACCTTACCGACACATTTTTTATTTGTAAACTTATTTTCACATTAAATACAGTAATATAAAGCTACTTTTACAAATGAAGAATCATTGTTATTCAATTTTATATTGCAATTAAAAAAAAAAAAATTAAACACGCTCACGAAAAAAACACCGACTTAAAACAAAAATTTTTCTCGACATTTCCGGTTTTTTCCAGGTACATAAAAATTCCCTGACAATTCCAGGTATTCCAGGTTTTCCAAGTTGTCCAGGTAGGATAGGCACCGTGCTTTCTATTCTTTACAGAGGGTAGTTATTATCTTCTAAGCAGGGTCCTACTTTTCATAATGTGATATTACTTTTCAAAAAGTCCCAGCATCATTTTCTGACATTTTGGTAAAATAGGTACACAATTTTTTCAGAAACAAGCTATTTTACCATTTTTTAATTAAGGGTGATTTAACGGCCCAAAACCGAAACTCAAATTGTTTTTCAATTATTGCTTTTTCGTAAGTCGTCAATTTTTTCTACAATCTAAAATATTAAATTTTTTTGGGCCGCCTTAATGATAATCCTTTAAGATTTGCCTCGACATGTCCTCTTTTTGCAGCTTGCAACTATTGTCCTTGAAAGTTTTTTACTTTGTCCAGCGTTTTGTCCGGGTTTTTGAAAGTATAGGATTTTTGAGTTTGGATAGAAAAAAATGTTGTCTTAATGAAATGTACTGATTTTCTTCAAAATTGAGGGTCCGCAATAACGGGACGAGCGTTCGAAAACGCGATAATTTATTGTCCAAGCGTCTCGTGATATCCAAATGCAATTCTTTTTTAAAGCATAAATCGTACCTATAATTAAAATGAAATCATTTTTTCCTAAATCCACTGAAGTCAATTTTCACACAAAATAAACTAATACCTTATCATTGAGATGAGAATGTAATAATCAAATAACAATAATAGAAATGTATATAAAGAAATTCTTTAACTACATTCTTAAAATATTATTTTTTAATTTCTTATTATAATACAAAAATAACAACCACTTCAGTGATAAGAAAATGCTTAGTGGTGCTGAAGGAGATTGTTATAACATCAATGACCTATCATACAAAACAACCATGCGCACTAATGTGCTTGTTATAATTTTATAAGATAACTCTACTTCCTCTTCTAATAGTTCAAGCTTAATTATTATTTATGTAATTAAATAATATTAGTTTTAATTCTAACGAAAGTGATTCAAAAATTATATCCATTAATTAAAAAAAAAACTCGGACGTACTACATATTGCATAAGCTAAAAAAATAATAGAGACCTTATTGAACATTTTCTTGAACTAATAAAAATCGCTATAAATAAATTATCGCCAGAATTCAGACTTCGATCGAAGTTAGGTGAGAACTTAGATTAGAATCAAAACTACTCAGAGGATGGTGAAAATACCGCAATGCGGATATTTGACTTCTTAATATAAACTTTTTTATGTAACAATTAATTATTATCGGTATATATAGTTAAGAGATAGGTTTATTTTAAATATATTTTAAAATATCATAAAATCATGAAAGAATGAAATTTATAAAATTTTGAAATGAAAGATACCACTTTAATCTCGGTTAAAGTTTAATTAAACTATATTGTAATATTTGGTATCCGACGTACAGTAACTTTCTGCTTCCAATAAAAAGCCTATAAATTTAGAACTCATCAGCTTAATTAAAAAATAACTGCACTAGCTAAAATAAAAATACTATTTTTCCACATTCCAAAGATTCTGAAATAAAGATAACGTTTAAACAACATAGAAATTTGTTTCATTCTAGCCCTCAACCAATATTTCAATTTTTTTTTTTTTTAGTCGAAAATAGAAAAACTTTTCTTTAATGGAAAAAAATCAATCAGCCTTGGCTTCGATAGATAAACTGTATCTATATTCACTATACACATTCAGGTATTGATTTCATTTTGTCCATGAATGAGCCGCTCCTAGGTTTTCCATGGAGAAGCGAATTAACCTTGTATGGGATAAACTAAGTTTCCTGAAGAAAATACCAAAGGGGTATCCATTTATTACGCAACATTTTTTTCATTTTTTTATAAAGAAAAAAAAACAATTATTCTTAAGACAAATATAACTCTATAAGTTCAAAGTATTAATTATAGTAAGAAAGAAATGATAAATCTTGGAAAGAAATATATAATATTATGTTTATAAGTATCACGAATTAATTATCAATGCTGGTATTTTTTAAAAGAAAAAGATTCTTGATTATGAGAATGATTTTAAATCTATATAAACATTTTTTATTTAACAAATTTTATTTTTTCTAAGTTTTTTATATCACCGTGAATGGATTTCCAACCACAAAATATATCCAATTTCAAAAAAATCTTTAATTGCAAAAATCATACAAGATTTCTTATAAAAATATTGTTTCTTCTTTTCTACATGTAAAAATAATTTATATTTCGGTTCAGAATTCATCTCTTTTTGGTTGAAAATTCAACTCTTTTTTCCAAAAGTAATCTTTTTTGGTTTAAAAGTCAACTACTTGGTTGAAAATTCATATTTTTGGGTCTGTTTTGTTAAAAGGGAGGAGGGTCGATTTGGGCGGTTTTTGGCCTAATTTGTTTTTGGGTATAAAAGTCTGGTTATATTATTCAGAGTGTCTACTAACAATAATAAGTCGATTGTACCCTAAACGGACCGTCCTCATCCTCCAGTTTTTCCCCGCTACCGCCTCAAAGACTGAAATAGCTATTTTTTGCTAACAGCACTTTTGGAGAGATTCGGCGCTGTCAAACTTTCATTTACTTAATAAATATAAGAAAAATATCTTCAACATATTGGGCTGTAACCATCGTAAGCCTGAGACAATTAAATAATCGATGGTAGCTCTAACAAAGCATTTAGAGGCGATTGTTGTCACCTCTCACTTAGTTCGCGGCTATGATGAAAAACCGGTTTCACCCGAGAACAAGGTTGTCTGGTAAAATATTAAACATTTCTGTGCAATAATAAAGGAAAATATACTGAAAAAATGAATATAGTTACTTTTTCAATTTCACGGCTAGACTGCACCAAATTCAATTCGAAATAAAAAGCAGGGGTGCAAACATACATGTACGAAATAATGATTGAAAGCAGTCTGAAATATGCGAAGATTCAAATTTTCAGCATGATGCATTATATTTCAAAAATTACTTTTCATAACCTTTTCAATTATTAAGGTTTCGTACGTGTATCTTTATAATCCTGATATTAAATCTTTCGAAATATATGATCGACACATGAGTTGACTACCCTGACTATTCGTTTAAATTCTCAAAAACTCACAAAATCTACCCACGTACCATCGACTTTATAATCCGCGCGATGATGCTTTGGAGAACAAGAATCAAGTATTTTGATCATGGAATTCCCAGGATAACTAGAATTGTACTTGCTACTATGGGTATGTTCAAAGTGAATCCTTTAGTGCGTTAGGATTCTTTTTAGCGCGGAAACCATTGAGCAAATCACTAAGTAGCATTTCTCATGAGTTCAAAATACATGATAACGTGGATGGTCATGAACGGACCCATCCTCTGTACGTGGATTACCTGAAGCTATACACTAGTTCAAATCAGAAACTGCAGAAACTGATACATGTCACAGAGTAGTTTTCCGATAATAGATCTTTATGATATTCCACGATATGTGTACATTAGATTACTGATAGCTGAGCTTTTTCAGGACCTCACCATCTGCAATGCCATTAATATACTAACCATAACAGAATTATAAATTTCATGATAGCGTGAAAGCGCAAATATCGAAAAATCGTAAATTACGGGACTAAGAAGACAATACTGACAAAATACAGATCGCCAGTGATTCACTGAGCAGCTCCCTCGCAAGTGGTCGATTCACATGAAAGATTCAAGGCTCCCCAATTATAACCAGCCTTACAACCCATGATATACCAACGTTCATACGATTGTGTATTTCAAGAAAAATTTAATCCTCTGTTTTATTTTGCAGATTTCAGTTCACAGTTCGACTGTTTACCTAACGGCGAACCTATTCCTGGTGTTCCGCGTTGTAGGCCTGCTTTTTCTTCTGATAGACAATCTCCAGAAAGCTCTCTTCTCCTTACAAGACCTCAATCTTTTGCCAGGATTTCTTCTCTTGATGAGCCTCCTCTTCGTGCCAGATCCAGGTCTCCTCGTACCACGCAGCCTTCTTTCCTTAAACTTGTATTTGAACGTGAAGAACTTCCATTTATTCGACTTATTTCTGATAAGAATCCGAACAGCATGTTCGAACTTCGAAGATACATTTTTCCTCCAGATAAACCAATTCACTTGAAAATAAAGAATAATGCTCTTGGGCCCATGCCAACCGATGAACAAATTGTATTAGCAGCGACTAACGGCGACGTCTTTGCAATATTAGAAAAAAGAAAAAAACTATCGATTTTCCGTGGAATTTATACATTTGCCAATTTCATTGTAAAACGGGTAAAAATAAACATGATCAGCGGCTTAGTTTATGAACTGTTGGCACAAGAAGTCGAGGAATGTCCATTAGGCCACCATAACCCAGTCCTACAGTATTTTAAGCTGTTACGAGTATAAACCACAATCTTCACAAAATTGTTTTTCATAATATAAACAAGAAATTTTGCAAGACAGTCAAATTGACTATTGTTGGCTAACTCAATTTCAGTCCTTCTCGAATAAAAAATAATACCTCTCATTTACGGGTCAATATCCGACTCGAAATGCGACCAGGCTTCTTCAGTCTGCACAGATCTTTTGAAATGAATAAAAAAAAATTGACAACTGTAGTTTTGTAATTTTAAATTCCCTTTTGTTAAAGCTCCTTTGGCTTTAACAAATACATTTTCATTCCTTATTTCGTGCTCCGCGCTAGATTAAAGCGTGCCCAAAATGCGAAATCGCCTATATAGCGTTGAACTTTAATGAAATTAAATGAATGCGTTATTAATTCCTAAAAAATTTTCTTTCAAAGTTACCAATAATTAACGTCTCATCCATATTTGATCTGCGATGCACAGTGGTTCGAGTCAAGAATTTACTGTTTAAAAACAAATTCTAGCGCTTTTACTCGTAGTGTGTGGAATGTTATTTTTAAAATAAGCTTTGTTTATAAGATCAATCAATAAAAATATAACAAATAAAAATCAATAAATAAATAATAAATACGAGTAAAGGGAATAATGGAGGAATAGAGAACGAACCATATGAGAAATTGCAGGCTGCGGAAGATACGATCATGGTTCTTTAAAGCAACCGATCTCGACGCAACTGGAACGTGTAGGTCGTCCACTACTGCTCCTTCTGTCCTAGAAGCAGGGCCGAATTCAGTACGGGGCCAGCGGGGTCATGGCCCCAGGCCCCCACAAATTAGAGGCCCCCACAAATGCGGAAAAAATTGAACATTTTTGGATTTTTTCAAAAATTAATCCCGAATCCAATATAAATGAAGAAAAAAAATTCTTCGCAGTAGCTGTTGGCAGGGGTTGCTTATAAGTCACATTCAAATTTTTCGCTTGAAGTTGATCAGTTAAAGTATGCGTATTAAAAAAAATGTTAAGAATTTGAAAACGTTTAGAGTATTTTAAAAGATTCCAAGGCATTTTCGAAAGCTGTAAAAAGTTTAAACTTCAAAGTGATTTTTAAGTATTTCAAATAGAAACTTGAGAAGACTCCAAGGCATTCCCAAGAGATTTAAATAATTTGAACGAATTTCAAAAAGTTGCTAAGGATTTCAAAACTTTTAGAGTATTTTCAAGGATGCCAAGAAGTTTTTCGAAAGCTTAAACAAATTTCAAGTGATTTATAAAGATTCCAAGGTTTGTTTTATTTTATTAATTTGAAGGAATTTCGAAGTATTGGAAATATTTTAGGGTATTTTCAAAAATTTCAAGGGACTTTAAAGAGCTGAAAAAGTGCTTTTCGAAAATGCTGCCGTAAATGCCTTGGAATCATTCAAAATACTCTACATTTTTTCAAATCATTAACATTTCTTTTTAATTCCTTGAAACTTTTGAAATCAGTTTAAAATGCCTTTGAATATTTTAGAATAGCATACAATATTTCAAGTTTAACATTAAATTACTGAAATCAATTGTAAAAACTCTGAGGATTTTTCAAAATACCCGAAGATATTTAAAATCCTTCAAAATATTTAAGAATTCCTTGAATTCTTTTCAGCTGTTTAAAATCCTCTGAAATTAATTACTGAAATCTATTGAAAATTCCTTGGAATCTTTTATAATATAATGCCTTAAAATATTTCGAATTCTTAAAAAAAAAATTATAAATTCCTTGAAAATTTTGAAATATCTATAAAATCAAGTGAAAATTTAAAAAACAGTCTAAAATATTTCCAATCCTTTAAAAATTCTTTCAAATTATTCAAATAAAAACATTTCTTAAAATATTTAGAAATTCCCCCAAAACTATCAATAAGTCCTTTGAAATCCAAAGAAGATCACAGTAAACTTTAGAAAGCTTGCGAAAATGCCTTGGAATTCTTTAAATTACTCTAGAATACTTCAAATCCTCTGAAATCAATTAAGTTACTGAAATCAAATGAAAAGTTCTTGTAATTTTTAAGAAAACTTTAAAAGTTTTCAAATCCTTTCAAAATTGTTTAATTCCTGAAAATTATTCAAATCTCTTGAACATTAATTTTATACTAAAAAACATGAGTACTTATAATTGCGAAACTCTGCACTCCTTCTGTTGACATTTTGCAGTTTCGTTGTACACACAATTTATGTCCTGAGCTCAACTCACAACAACAACTGACTTCGTTGCACACACAATTTATGTCCTAAACTCAACTCACAACAACAACTGACAACAACTCACTTTTTTCGCGGCGGAAATTAAATAAAAAATTGAAGTACCTTTTGCTCGTATCAATGCACAACAAAAAATAACGATCCATGAACCAAGAAATCATGCAAACGATCTATGGATCTACCTTATGGGGCCCAAGAGTGGGGCCTGAAAATAGGCGACGCGAAAAGGGATGCTTTCAAGGATCATCCAATGAGAGACAGGCATTGCGGCGATGTCCTTTAGCCCACTCCTACGCACCACTTGTACTTTCTTCAGGGACGCTGAGAAGGGTTGCTATTTCTCGCAGTGATTTGCCGGTGCTTGTTTTTCTATAATCTAATGTATCCGCAGACAATTGCTTGGTGAAAAATTCGTCTGCTTTATTCGAAAATTGAACCGTTTTCTTCCAAAATCATTTGTTCTTTTGTTTTTCATTGAAAGTTGAGCTATTTGTATTTCTTATTGAAAATGGACCTTTTTGGGTCAAAAATTCAACTGTCTCCTGAAAAGTTCGCTTTTTGCAGCTTGAAAATTGCACCAAATCCAACCTCCCTTTTTCCTTTCTCTGTATTTTTTATACTACTAGGGAATCAACATGTTTCGAGAACAATTAAGATCTCCTCATTATGAATTATTTTTTTCATTGGTTATTTTTTGTCTCTAATGCTCCGAGAAGTGAGATAGTTCGGAAGTCTGGACTTGAATTGTGAATGTTTTTCATGCTCAATTTGCATTAAATTATTCATGAGAAAATAGATTTCTTTTCGATTCGAAATAAAAAAATTTCTAATAGAGACACTAAATTATGATTCGTTCCAATCTGTCGGGCTTATGAATATATTAAGAGTTCTTTTAATTGAGTCCAAATAATTTTACGTTCATTTCTTGCGAGAAATCTTTTTATTTAAACAAATGTTATAACAGGAATGTATTCGATAATTAGATATTAGCAATTTTGTAAATGGATTAAAAATTTATTTGCATTGTTTCTTCCCTATTTAGATAATGTAATAATCTAAGTAGATTGGCTTATAATCAACCAAAAATGCACTATTTTTCGACTAGAGATTGTACGGATTCCAAGCATTTCCCATAGAAGTTCATATGATACCTACTCGTATGTCCGTGGAGACTGTAGAGTGGTGCAACATTTTTTCTCTCAAATTTTCATGCATATCGCCTGGAAATTTCTTCGAATCCACGCAAAAATAAATCCATTAACATTTTTTTTTAAATGATATTTAGAGGTGGCGCAAATCCCATGAAGTTTAATATGCGTATTTCCCATAAGAAAAAAGACGTTTTTATACATTTTATTCAGAATCGTGAATATGATCTGAATCGAGTTGAAACTCTACATTTCTCTTCACAATTAGCCATATAATATAAATAAAAAATTACTTTTTGAACATCACCCTCATAAGTCTGTTTTATAGGATCCCAATAAACCCCCGTGAGTGAAAAAGTGGGTTTTGCGAGTTTTGCCGTTGCCAGGACAAGTGACACAATTTTCAAGGAAACCCATCGAAATAACCCAAACATCGTAAAACGCACATGTTACAAGGATTTTTACAGGTCTAAAGAAAAACCCAAATTATAAGAAATCGTTCAAAAATCACTATAAATTTTTCAGAAATAAACACAAAAAACAAGATATAAAAAAATAATCTGAAAATAAAAAGACATAATTGAAAAATTTAAGAACAAATTCAGCATAACATTATTACAAAGGTACTCATTGGTACATAAAAACAAGTATGCACATATCTCATATATGGCATCTTCCTCAGACTACGCTTGGTTATAGGCAACAAGGGAATACAACTTATTTTCGATAAGCATCTGGGTGTTTTTTTTAATTCAAAAATTATGTACATCTTATATGGTACTGGGAAGATATTTTTTAGAAAAATATTCTAACATATATCATGTATAAAAGTAAAAAATGGTGTTGTTGTTAAAGCCTGAAAATATTCAAATTATGAATATTAAGGAAAATAGATCATACTGCCCAGATCTAATGTTTATGGTTCATTATGAACCAATCTATTTAGATTATTACATTTTCCAATTAGGAAAAGAAACAACCAAAAAGTGCGCTTTACGATGCTTGGGCTATTCCGATGGGTCTGCCCGAAAACCGTGTCGCTCCATTATCAGATATTTTGAGAGGACGTTTAGGTTTGGAAACCGTCAAAGGATAAAGCTGTGTCCTGTCGTCCGAAACACGTTTTCTATTATTCTCGGATTCTTCCATGATTTTACCTTAAAGAGTATAAATAATAAGGTCTTGCTACATTTTTGCATTACAAGAGAAAGTGCAAAATACTTTTGAAAGACAAAAAGTAAGATTAGATTCTGTCTACATTTTTCCGCTGTGACCGCGCAGTAAAGTATATGAGAAAATTTATATTTTCGGTAGGTATATATTTTTCAGAGAATTATTTTACATTTCTAACTTACCTTAAGACATTTGCAAATAGATACGAATAATTCAAGTACTGGTTATAAAACTTCATATAACACATCAATCTGACATATCTGACTTCTGCTAACAGTTCCGGATTATACGCAAGCGCAAAATTTGGCGGGATCTGTCTCGTACATTCGAGAGAACGAATGAAAACTGTGACTGCAAAAAGTAGACGAATAGTACTCAAGGTCAAAGCGCTAACTTGACCCAAGAAAAGAGGTAACTACAACCTTGGAAACGAAAGGCCCAAAAAGAAGCCCAAGGAGAAGGGGTAGCAACGAACGCAAGCTCGGTTTTGCGAAAATAAACTTACACAGTACACTCCCGGTAACTGCCAGTCTGACGGGGCTGTAAGTGAGTATAATTCCGAGAATTCGGGATTTATTAAGTACACTTATTGCAAAAAGTGAAACTTACGGAACTTGCAATTAGCGGGAGTGTACTGTACATAGATAAGAAGTCATACAGCGCTAGTAAGCGAAGGCATATCGAAAAGCCGCATTTCATACGTCTCACGCGCTAGGTGTCACGTTTTTAGTTAATATGTTTCTTTTGGCATATATTTAGTCCTTAAAACGCTCAGTAATAGTGCCCGAAGATCTGGTTACAAATTTCTGCTAGAAAAAGTTCACACCAAGCAGTGCTAAAAGTTATAATGTCCGCCGCGACAATGTCACACTTACCGGTTGTATATTACAAACTGCAGGTATGTACACAATTCGATTCCTATTTTTATATGTTTGCAAAATTACGTACAACCATTTGTATCGACAATTTTTTGGAAATTGTTTTTGTTTGAAATTGATAATTACTAATATTTACTTCTGAAAGCTGGTGAGAATTTGAAACTGTCGCCAAGAAATACATATAACAAAAATTGTTTCATAAAAACATATTTTCAAAAACTTCTAAATTGTTCAGATATTTTTATATTTTTTGTCTTAGATTTCCCCGTAGGGTCAAACTGCGTGCAAAGAAGTATACAAATTTAAAACATTGGTAAATACTTACAAACATTTTTTTAATCTCACTAGTTATCATATTTTGCTAAATTTTAATAATATTTATAAACAAATAAACATATAGCTGTTTTGAATTTTTTAATCATGAGGTGAGTACAATTATTATTTTTAATTTCGCGAACTTTTTTAACCAAGTTTGACTTTAGGGTAAAAGCAAGGAATTTTTTTTTTTAATATCTTAATAATTTATAAAAATTATCAGGTTGGCGATTCGTGAGATGATCTTAAATTTCGGGTCATTCCCAGTATTTTCCTAGTTTTTCCACGCCATGATTGTTCAATTTTGAAAATGCCTAATTAAAATTTAAAATGGGGTTTTTAATTTGAAAATAATAAATAAAATTTAAAAATAAAGACGAATTTTATAAGATAGTTTGACTTTCTACCAAGGAAGATAAAATTAAAAAAATATATATATTTGTCAACCAAACGTTTGTATTCAGAATCAAATAGTTGAATTTTCAAGCAAAGAAGACGTATTTTTTAGAAGACAGTCAAATTTGTAACCCAGAAAGACGTATTTTCTATAAGAAAAAAAGACGAATGTTCAAGAAAAGAGTCAAATATTCGACAAAAAAAAGGTAACTTTTTAACAAAATAGTTCTATTCTAAACTAAAAACTATCCATTGTCAGCGAACAATGGATAAGGTGTACCTTCAATTAAGAAAATTACTTTTTTGTCCGACCCCCCTAGAAAACGCGCCATTGCATGCACGTGAAGCAGGCGTAATGTGGCCGCTTCCAGCCCAGTGTTCCTAAATTGTTCTAAAAATATTTTTTGACATATAACGCTGTTCCAGAATTGTTACAGAACGACCACAGAATAAAATTACATTGTAACACTGTTACATATGTGTTACGTCACTATTACAGAACAATGTTACTCTGTAACCCTGTTCCTAAATTGTTTTAAAAGTACTTTTTCACATATAACACTGTTCCAGAATTGTTACAGAACGATTACAAACCAAATTTACATCGTCACACTGTTACATATGTGTTACGGCACTATTACAGAACATGTTTATTTTGTAACACTGTTCCTAAATTGTTCTAAACATATTTTCTTACATATAACGCTGTTCCAGATTTGTTACGGATCTATGACAGAAAATGGTTCTGTAACAGCGTTATATAACTGCTAGATCCATTTGGGGACGACATTACTCGGACCATGGTCTAAGTATGTTCCTAACCTGTTACAGAACCTGTTCTTTTCCGTTCTAGAACTGTGACATCACAGTTATATAACAGTGTCCGCTGGTTGGAAGCGCTGCACTTACTTCTTGCTACCTGCACTTTTTGTGATTTTTTTTTAGATTCAAATTTTTCTCTATTGCAATTGACTGTGAATTTTATTTTAATAAAGTCAAAATATTCATTGAACAAGACATTTTTTATATGAAAAAATTGTTGTTTTTTCAACGTTTACCATTTGTTATATAACATTTTTGAATTAAAAATTCTCAGGGCGCGGTATGGCATTTTTGCACGAGGAATGAATCTATAAGAATTGTCACCTTATGTCACGCTCGAGCGTCACGTTAGGAGTTAGGTTACGTCACGCCCCAGCAAGATAGCGGACTGGGCGTACGGATTAATGGAATTCGAGGAATTCATGGAATTTGCGGAATTCATGAAATTCAAGGAATTCAAGGAATTCATGGAATTCAAAAGTTCAAGGAATTCATGTAATTCAAGAAATTCATGAAAGTCAAGGAATTCATGGAATTCACGGAATTCATGTAATTCAAGGAATTCAATGAATTTATGGAATTCAGTGAATTCATGGAATTCAAAGAATTTACGGAATTCAACGACTTAATGGAATTAAAGGAATTCAAGGAATTCATGGAATTCAAGAAACTCACGGAATCCATATAATTCAAGGAATTTAATGAATTCGTGGAATTTATGGTATTCACGAAATTCATGGAATTCACGAAGTTCACGGATTTAATTAAATTCATGGAATTTGCGGAATTCATGAAATTCAAGGAATTCAAGGAATTCAAGGAATTCATGCAATTCAAAAGTTCAAGGAATTCATGTAATTCAAGAAATTCATGAAAGTCAAGGAATTCATGGAATTCCTGGGATTCATGTAATTCAAGGAATTCAGTGAATTTATGGAATTCAGTGAATTCATGGAATTCAACGAATTAATTGAATTCAAGAAATTCAACGAATTCATGGAATTCAAGAAACTCACAGAATTCATATAATTCAAGGAATTTAATGAATTCGTGGAATTGATGGAATTCACGAAATTCATGGAATTCGCGAAGTTCACGGATTTCATGGAATTCATGGAATTTGCGGAATTCAAGGAATGCAATGAATTCAATAATTCACGGAATTCATGGAATTCCTTCAAATTTTGGAATTCCACGATTTCGCTGAATTCCATGCATTCCGTGAATTCCTTAAATTCCGTGAATTTCGTGAATTTCTTGAATTCCGTGAATTCGTTGAATTAGGAGAATTCCGTTAATTCAAAACTAAATTACTCTAATTTTAAATATAAATATTAAAATATAAACAGAAAACGTGTTATATTTATTTTTTATTTTTATATAATTTTAATTTACTATTTAATTATATTATAATATATATTTTTATTATTACACTATTTTTAAAGGTGGAGGAACCAATTACCGAGAGAGAACCTATATTTTCCGAGGTCGAAGATAAAAATCTTTCATTTTTTGCACTTACACTCACTTTTTATGATTCAGAAACTTGACCAAAACTCATTTAATAACTTCTAGCACAAAAATAACAAATTTATGTTCATATTTAACTGTAACCTCGGCAAATATTTTCTCCTTTGTAATTGATTACGTTACCCTAAGAATATATTTTATTTTATTTCGTATAATTATAATAATATAAAGATTCAATTATATGCAAATAAATTTAAAAATAAAAAATGGTAAATATTGAAGAACCTAATTTTTTATATGAACAAATTTTTAAATGAATATTTTGTCTACATTGTAATAAATTTAATACTCAATTCCAAGAAACAAAGACTTTAATGTAGAAAAAACAAAAAAAAATGCAGGCAGCAAGAATCGAGCCTAAACCATGGCTAAGACCCTATCCTAGTTCATGACTATGTCCATGGCCTAGACCTTCCGGTTACAAATCCAGAGTGCTACCGTCTGATCAAACTGATAGTAGAAAAACTCTTGTTCCGTAGTTCATGTAACTTGCATGGATTTTTCAAGAAGATTTTCTCCAGGATGACTTTAAAGTGCATCTTATTATGTCAGCAAATTAGAATATCTCAGAGAGGTCCTCTTAAAGCTCTCAATATTTCCAACAGTTAACTTGAAAAAAGACGTTATTGTAAACTGACCCTTGACAAATGGATACCCTTTATTCTCAAAATCAGTCGCGGGCGTGCTTAAGTAGAGGAAAGTCCTGTATCCCAGAATTTGGGAAGCAAACAAAATTTAAAATACTAAAGTTTGATTTTTTGTAACGGTGTAACCTGAAAATCGGAAAATTAGAGTAAATACGGAGAATCATATACTTGGAACCCCGTGGTCTGACAATTTGTGGTTCCGGTCGGATGACCTATCCTACCTAGCTTTTGACAGGTGATGAATTCTTCCTATTTTCAACTGGTTTAATTTGATGTAAAAGTCAAGGTAAATTTTTGGAAGCTATTAATAATAATAGAAAAATACGTCGTTAGCAATTTTTTAAAATTAAATATAATAAACAAAATTACAAAGACTAGAATTCATTTGAATATTAGCCGTAGAACTCTTATATTCTCGGCTAGTAAAGTACTGTTCGCAGGTAGCCCATTGATTGATCTACGGTGGTGGAAACCTCTGCTCAATGGCTGACAGAATACAAATATTGCGGGTCTGGCTGGTGGCGTACTTGTATTTTGACAGAAGTACGCAGTTTTCGAGGTGTTATCAAAGTAAATAGACGATTTGTGCATTAGCAGCGATCATATTGAAAAAAGTATGTAAAAATTAACGCACTTGTAATTTATTAATGTTTCAAAACTGCGATAAATCATAGTAAATAATTTCAAACAGGTGAGTGTTATTGATATTTTTACAGTATCGTCGTCGTAATTTAAGATGTCACATCGATTTAACTGGAAGTTATGAAACATCGCGCATTTTCTTGATGCACCGATAATGGTCGTTGAATTCCGGTTGTGGGCACTTAAATTTAACCGGTTGTGGGCACATTTTTTTTAATTTAAAGCATCTGTTTGACTTGAAAACTGTCAGATTTCCTTAGTTATGCCGAAATAACATGTCCCATTAACATTTTAACGTATTTTTTAAATTATTTTAGTTGACTTATTTTAGCCGCGACAACCCTGATGAAGTCAACGGAATCAGCTCCAATTGATTTTGATACGATGATTCGTGCCATCAAAGATTTTTTATTAGAAAAAAGCCACTAAAGGCCTTAAAATTAATAAACCTTAACACTCTTTAGAATTAAGTGAATTTCCTTTTAACCATCCCCATTTTTATCGAATTTTCGAAGGATGCCTACATCCGGTTACGATTTTTGTGTTTTTCCAAAATGGACGATTTCACAAAATTGGTCGTAAAATTTTTCTACTTGACGGGATCAATGTACTTACCCTAGCAAAAAGTTAGCTAAGACATCTAGCTTTCCAATGATGTCCATATATCCGCATAATATGGAATCAAAAGAAAATTATGGGTCAAAAACAAAACTGTGCCCACAACCGGAGTCTCTCCCCTATCATTGAGAAGGAGAGAATTAAGCCTTCTCCTCTATTTGAATAAAACTCAGATACAACTAGCGCTTTCAGGGCGTTATTTTCATCAGGTTACGTCATCTGTGGTGAAGCCCACTGCAAGTCATGCCCGAAACCGTGCGCAATCCCACGTTCCAGTGTATTCATGGTTTGTGGCAAATACGTGCGAACTTTTATTGCGCTGGCGTCGAGGAACGGGCTCAATGGTCGCAGTTGGCAAGCAATCAAAAACGAGTAATAAAAGAAATTATCATCGTTAAACTCAATAATTATTACAAATCACACAAGAACGCGCGCCAATTGCGACCAATGACTTCGCTGCCCCGACGTACGCGCAGAGGAAAGTTCGCCAAGAATGAGATCACGGTTGCACTATGAGCGGCTTTCGCTTGTTTCTAAATGCAGTTCTCATTACTTTCCAATGTTTCGATATCGCGAAATATTGTGTTGATAATAATAACATGACATAAGAACTGGCATGTATTTGACAGAAGCAATGAATACACTGGTAGTTGGAATTACGTACGGTTTTATGCATTGCTTGCAGTAGCTTCCACCGCAGATGACGCGCTGTGAGCGTTAGTTGTATCTGAGTTTGATTTAAATAGGGGAGAAGGCTTAATCCTCTTCCTCTCAATGATATGATTGGTCTTTGGTGTTACACCCATTACAATAGGAGTGTAATGTTTTGTAATGTTTAAATAAAACACATATTTGGATTTCATGCAGAAAAGAAAAGCCAGAAACAAGTAGACTGTTTTTTTTTGAAGATATGCTCTTTTTCTTTCGGTTAATTGTTTTCTGACTTTTTACTATCTACATTGGGACTGCGTTTCACCGGGAATTTTGGACATGGCCTCAATAGCCTTCAAAATAAATCAGGTTTCTCCCAGCTGTTCTTCTTCTCCTTCTTACTTGTGGCTTCTAACAGTAAGTATGATGACTCGGAGCCGGTGTCAATTTTGGATGACAGCTGCTCATAGTGGACCACTGCGGTGGTTGTTTAAACCTTTTGCTCAAATTATTTATGTATAGATTTTTTAGAGAAAATATGGTTCTCGCAGCTCAAAAACATCACCTTAAAAAAATGATCAAGAAATTCAAACATTTATTTTTACATGTTATTTTGGCCATTAAATTTTCTTGAATTTTTTGGGGAATCTTCTTATCAGTCTCCATGAGATATATTTTGTTCATAAAAATCGGTCCAGCGATTTTCGGGGAAAAGCACTTTTTTATTTTCCTTTCCACCTACCTCCATTACTTTCAAGGAAATGCAATTTCAAGGTTGAAATTCTTTGGAGTTTTTTGCTACCTCAGGATTAACATTTGACACGAATTTCAGCCTGATATGAGCGGGGGCTGATTTTCCATGCTTTCCCGGCTAGACCCTTAGAGGACCTACTAGAATAAAAGAAGTTTGTGCTACGTTGGACGTAATAATTAATACTTTTTTTTTACTCCCAATGCTCATACTTACTTTTGAACAGCCTCCTCTTGAAGCGTTGCACAAAGATCCTCGGCGTGAGCGCACTAGGGGAGATCGCGCGCCACCCGCCCTATCATGGCATCTTGTAATCTTGAATTGCTTGCTCTGCCCTTAAATTGGACTCCTTAAATGTATTCAGAGATATATTACGAACCTTCCTTATTTATAAGACTCACTCATTCTTTTACTGCTAATATATTTATTATTTCAATTTCAAATTACTTCTATGTTATCACATGGAACGCATCTATGTGTTTGCGTTCGAATCCTGGAGGCTTTCAAATACATTAACGAATTTTAATTTTTGAAGACTATATCTAGATGTAGAATTTCATAACGCATTTTGCCCCCTGACAAACAGTTGTAGCTTTTTTATTTTTCTCGTTAAGAGGGCTGGGGACACCCGTGGGAACTCTGAGTTGAGTTTGCGCGGAGAGACAGAAATATGATAAGCACGTCTGAAAAGTTGGAACTTGTTAGCGGGAAAAAAATTGTTGACAGCCAATATCCGTAGGAATTTTTTCAGGGAAAAAGGTTACATGGTAAAAAAAATTTGAAAAAAATGCCTGCAATAAAGTTATTCTCAGGGGACAGTCAGCCTGGGTCAGTCATTATCTGGAAACCGGTACCCTTGCGGCAGGGGGCAGATTGTCGAGCGGACGGTTTTTGGCCTCGCGCGACCTTCCTATTGTTTGAGATTAGACACAGCAGAGAAAAATCCAAATTTTGTAAGTATTACTTAATTAAATTTTAATAGACTGCATTACCCTCGTTATATTATTACTAGTAAATCAAAAAAAGATTTTAAAAAATCGGTTAATATTTTCAATCCCAGTTGATCTTTAAAGATTAATTTCCTTTTCAATTATCTTTAAAGATCCCTTCCACGTTATTCTTTTATGAATCCAGGCATATTATATAAGAAGTCGAAACAAACTTTGAAATGTTAAAAATACTCTACTTGAATTTTCGTCTAATCGAAACATTTCATTGGGATGGTTTCGAAATATACTTGGCATCCAATGAAAATTGGGAATTAAATTTCTCAAAATACTAGAAAAAAAAGCGTTTTGTATTGAAATTAGACTTTTTAATTGTAAAATAATAGTTACAAACCGAGAAATTAGTCTTCAAAGGTAGGGTAACTTTAACCAAGCATATTTTCAATAACGTCAATATTTATTAAAATTTGACAAATATTCGTTTTACCTTATTTATTTACAAATCCAGGCATACCACATATGTTGTAATTTTTAATAATGGTTATACATAAAATACAGCAGCAACAAGGCGAAATAAAGTTTTAAATGTTGAATATATTCTACTTGAAAATTCGTCTGATCGAAACATTTTATTGGGATAGTTTCGAAATATACACGATTTCCAGTAAAAATTTGGAATTAAATTTCCCAATATACTAGAAAAAAGCGTCTTGTATTGAAATTATACTTTTTAATTGTAAAATAATAGTTTCAAACCGAGAAATTAGTCTTCAAAGGTAGGGTAACTTTAACCAAGCATATTTTCAATGTCATCAATATTTATTAAAATTTGAGAAATATTTGTTCTACCTTATTTATTTACATATCCAGGCATACCACATGCGTTGTAATTGGTAACAATGGTTATACATAAAATACAGCCGCAAGAAGGCGAAATAAAGTTTTAAATGTTGAAAATACTTGTATTTTCGTCTAATCGAAACATTTCATTGGGATAGTTTCAAAATATAATGGATATCCAGTGAAAATTTGGAATTAAATTTCTCAATATACTATAAAAAAGCGTTTCGTATTGAAATTATACATTTTAATTGTAAAATAATAGTTCATAGACTAATTTCTCGGTTTGTAACTATTATTATACAATTAAAAAGTAAGATTTCAATACAAACCGCTTTTTTTTAGTATATTCAGAAGTATATTTCGAAACCATCCAAATGAAATGTTTCGATTAGACGAAAATTCAAGTAGAGTATTTTTAACATTTCAAAGTTTGTTTCGACTTCTTATATGGTATGCCTGGACTCATATAAGAATAAGCTAGAGAATACATTCATAAAATTTGAATAAATATTGATGATATTACAAATATGCTTTATCAGAGTTGTCCTTCCTTTAAAGACAACTTTGTCGGCTTGCAAATGATTCTTTCTCGAATGAAAAAAAAATCCCTATAGTAGAAACTTTTTTTTTGATCAAATTGACATTCGATTGCCAAAATAGGAAACAGGTTCTTTTTATTTTTGGATCGTTATGTTCAATTTTTATGATGATGTATTTTTGGCAAATTTTTTGGGAACTTTAACATTTCGTACATTTCTTTGGTGGCTAAAAAGAAAATTCATAAATGAATCTGAAAAGGTTTTCTGGAGAGTGGTGCCAGATGTGAATTACTGTAGGCCCTAGAACTTGCCGGGGTGAGTTATGGGGTATGCATTGTAGTGAGTACAATAGCGTGGGCGTGCCTAAAGGTCTTCTCAATATTTGGCCGCCAGGATCGGAAGTTACTTACATTGCATTTACTCGATGCAGACACTTCGTTGGCACCTGTTTTTTCATATTTATTCAAGAGACATTTTTTAATCAGATACATATATACATACAATATATATATATAATTATCACAGAAATAATAGTGTCTTATAAATTTAAATTTAAAGCTTTTTCCGGTTTCAATCGTGCGCAAAACTAGGAAACTTGCCGACGTTTCGTGAACATTGCAGTTCACTTCTTCAGGGCTGACCTGAAACTGAAGTTTCAGGTTACGTTTCAAACGGACCACGGATTCATGCTCAGCGGGTCAAAATACATGGGAATATATGTGTCGCATCTGTAGAACAGAAAAGCGTTTTTTTTTGTGTGCCGGTGTAATGAAGTGAGGTTATGATTCCAGGAGTCGTGGAAAATATTTCTGAATCGGAATGCGCAAGCGCAACAGCAAGAGAAAGTAATTTGGCTCGAGCTGCGCACTTGCAGAAGCCAGGAAAAGTAATCTTGCTCAAAGAGCGCAAGCGCAGCAGCTAGAAAAAAGTCTTTTTATAACTGCTTTTTACCATGGGTTTGGAATTGGTCACTTCCTGCACGTAATGCATGCCTCGAATTTAAAAAAATAATTTGAAATCGACTAATATCTTTTACCTCCTCAATCGTGTTGAAAATGAAAAAAATTGAATTTCAGCGTGAAATATATGAAAAAATGAATTCCTGCAGTTACCAATTTTTTTTATATGTAGAACTATATGTCTGAAGAATTTATGAAAGTACCTATTTCATATAAAAAAATGTAGAAAATTGAAAATAGGACAAAATTTATTTTTCAATTTTTATTTTATTTTTATTGAATTCCGCGCATAAAATTACTTCTAAAGTAAATAAGAACAAGTAAATAGTTAATTTATTAATTATCAACCATTACAATTTTTAAGTAAAATCTGCCTTGTTTCGGAAATGAGGCATCTCAGCTGTTGATTGAAATATGGCTCTTACGTAACCGTTTCTTTTTCAGCAATACAATATGAATTTTCTTGGAGGTAATTTTATGCGCGGAGTTGAAAAAAATGAAATTTGAATTTAAAAAAATGGATCAATTTTTAATTATTGATATACTTTTAATATGGAATAGGTACTTCCATAAATTCTTTAGGTATATGGTTCTAAATACATAAAAAAATGGTGACTATAAGAATCAATTTTTTCGTATATTTTATGGGTAAATTCAATTTTTCCGTTTTCAACATGCTTGAGGAGGTAAAGATATTAATTAATTTCTGACAACATTCATCGGTATATTCACCTCATCATGAACTGACAATTTTTTGGTATTAGAAATTGATCGCAGGAAATTAATTTTTTTTCAACCCACCCTAGTGTGCATGACACGCTCAGCACCTATCGTTGAAAACTTATTGACGTGAAATGCAATCACGGTATACTAAGGTGGAAATGACACCGACCTGGAATGCGGAAATGAAACCCTCTGTATCTGAATTAAGTCCTGATGATCTGAGGAAAACAAAAGTTTGCTCCCTAGACAAGGACTGACTTTCTACATTTCTGTGAAAGTTTACGTGCATTCTCTTGTCGAGTAGCTGGCGACGGAATTTTTCAAGCTCTGCTTTTTTTACTTTGGCTTTTAGACTTGCGAAATCTAGATTGAGTATTGCACCTTCCTCACTTCTGATTTCAAAATTCAGGCCAAGGGTCTCGACCGCCTGCTCCGTGGCTTTGTAAAGGAACGCTCCTTTACCAATCATCTCGTGATTACTTACCGTTCTTTGGAGAGGATCTCGGCCATTTGCGACGATATAAGTTGTACTCAGAACAATTCGGTTGTGAAGACATTGGAGATTCAGAGGTCTGCGTCCACCCTGACGGCGTGAGATGTATAAGCGCGGAACGGACAAATTAATATGCAAGCTCTTATGCATGATCTTACGCATGGCGGTATCAAGGGCCATAAGCTCGTTCTTCGTCCGTTGAACTACCCCAAATGAGTAGAGCAGAATCTGAACGGCAAGCATGTTAGCCAGATACCTTGTTCAATGCCGACAGATCTGAAGACAAAATCTGTCGAAGAGAATTCTTGTATCTTATAACGAAGTTATAAGCACCCGAACGTCTTACGGTTCTGCGGGCCTAATCCTAGAAGTAGGGAGAAACCCCACGCCAGGGTTCAATACACAAATTTCGGAATCGAGCAGCTAGTCTTGTGCTATCTCTCCAACTATTCGATTGCCGGTAATCCAACCCCCTTTGAATACGCAAAACGACGCCACACTTTCCAGAGGAGCAACAATTCTGTTCTCCCGCCAAAAGCTGTTTACTGCCTCATCCCCGAGGTCTACTGACGAATTGCAAGGACTCTCCAAAGTGTCTTGGCCTCATCTCGCGGATACCACCCACCATTGTTCGCCCGCTCTCGGTTTCACCGTCCGGTTCGGGCTTGTCGGAGAGTAACAACTTACTATAATCACCCCGTGTAAGTCGATCAATGAACCATTATTCTGTACTGCCATGGGTGGTTTATAGCCCCCAAAAGAATGGCGATTTCCCCTCGGGGAGTATGCACAGGCATATACGTATTTATATACGTATATACATAAGTATACGTATATCGTTATGTCGATGATTTATGTGGTACTGGGCGCCAGCCAGGCCCCTTAGTGAATGAAGATTACTTGAAAAAAAAGAAAAATGGGTCATCAAGTTACCCGGCAGTCTTATGGTTAATGTTATCTAATTTTACCTGAAACCTAAAAGAAAAGAAAACTAAAGGAACATGGAATCTCAGGGGCGGTTCTTCAAGTCACGACTGTTGATTCTCGCGCTTCGCGCTCGAGAATATATTTATCTCACGCTTCGCGCTCGATAGTATATTTATCTCGCGCTACGCGTTCGGTCTTCAGATTTTCCACACATTTGTGGACAGACTCTTTAAAATTAAAGGTCAAAACGTTAACAACTGTAATTTGATGATTGCGAATTCTCTTTTGTTAAAGCTCCTTCGGCTTTAACGAACATATTCTTATCCTACTTTACCACCGAGCAATTCACGCCTACCCCGAAAGGGAAACGGCTTAATGATATAATAATAATAATAATTAATATATTGATCCATATTTATCCATTATACTTTTAAGATTACAAATTTTTTTATTTTTTTTAACTTTGTTTAAACAATCCAAAGGCATTATTTTGAAAATGGAAACAGACTATGTCACGGTAACAATTTCTTAATACGTCCTTCTTATTGTTTAAATAAAGTAAAAATGTTACACCATTACGTTTTATTACGTTTCCACGTGAAGACGTGTGTAACCCTACGAGTGATGTAAGATATTTTATTCTAATATAGTTAGATGACAGCTTTGCTGTTTTTTCGAAAGATATCGTTTCTAATTGACCTAAGTATTATAACTGTAAAGAAGATTTTTTATTGGCATAAAAGTCGATAATATTTATTTGTTTCGTGTTCTGCGATTAATTAAAAATATATATATTTATTTGTATATTAAATAAAAATCAGATTTTTTATGTTTCATCCTGGGCTGACTCACTGGATCATTATAAACAATCTATTTCGGTTCGGGTTTGAAGCGGGAACGCCACTATACATCTCAACCCGGTTATTTGGCATTATTCGGGTAAAAATTCAAAAGTTGACAATATTTTCTCTCTGGAATATGATAAGCTTGGGTTTAGAAAAATAACTTTTATGATAACAGGGTGTTACTAAGCCAATTTTTGTTCATAATGACCGATTTCCGTGTCATACGGAAATAAAAAATTTTTATCATTGAATAAAATTGATTGTAGCAAGGTAAATAATCAATATTCCTATTATTTTTTTATTTAACAAAATTTTTAAAACCCTGAAAGTTACTTATTTTCTAATTGAAGGATCTCGGGGCATAAAGGCGTACGTGCCTGTGCACGTGAATTGTGAAATATATTCCACTTTCGAGCAATGACCTTATGAAGGTGGAGGTTACCATATTTTTCCGTCATTCTTGCAATAAAGTTTCAAATGTTTCTAATCTTGTTTTTAAATTTCTGACCATGTAATAAACATATTTCTTTTTTTTCATGACTTTGCAGTCTACAAAAAGTGCTTAATAATTTAGAATGCCGAGTAAGATTGCGACAAGTATATATACACCGAAACATTTTCATAAACTTTCATTAGTTACACCCAATTCGGCGATTTTTCTTGAACCAAATTCTAAAGATACATATAATAGATCCCGTCAAATTCCTTGATATTCCTTTAAAATTATTTATTCGGTGTCATCCGAAAACATAGGTTTATTATTTGAACAGCATTTTGGATGTGAGTTATTGAAGAAAATATGAATCTAAAAATCCTTCGACCACTCTATGTTCTCCAGAGTTTACAGGTGAGTAGAGAGGAAGGAAATTGCCAAAAACCATTTTTTACATACCAATATGATAATCAAGTTCTATTTCGAAATAGAAAATATTCCACTGTATGAGTCATACGTACCTGGAACACAAAATAATAGTACACCTTAGGATTGAGTACAATAATAATTTTTATGTAACGCAGGCATGATTTACGCATTTTATCACCCCATAATACTCCTAGGAGTATTATGGACTCATGATTGTACTGCGCGCATGCGCATTCGAATTCGACCGTGTACCATTACGGCAGCGTGTAATTTTACATACATAATATAAAGCACATTTTTAATTGTACATTTAATTCTCATTTAAAATTATTCATATTAAGACAACACTTTATATCCTAGCTTGTATTTAATAGAATTCCTAATCCATGTCAATGTCGCGTGAGATAAATAACTTTGAAAATACGATAAGATAACGACTAACATAAACACTCTACTCAAATCCATCATATTCATTATTAAAACTGTAAAAAAAAAATTAATTCAATATTTACAAAACAATATTTCTATTTACAGATGATGAATATCTTTCTTGGCATCCTGCTGTTCATCCCAGCGGTTTTATTGAATTCTGTTGGTAATTATCATACAATATAATATCACATTTAGATTTTTAAATTTTCATTTTCAATCGCTGTATACTTATATATATTTTTCAATTTTTCTTCATTGCATCTTTGGTCTCTTACACCCAGGGTCCTTAAAACTCTGAACTTTTTAAAAATGATCCAAGTTTTTTCTATGCGTACATTTAAATTTGAAAACAGTTCATTGAGAGTATGAGTTATGCAATTTATCTCTTTTGAATAAAAATTCTACTACTTGGTTGAAGATGGAGCTTTTTTATTGAAAATTAGTTTTTTCTTTTGGTTCGATATTAATTTTTTTGACTGACAATTTGTCTATTCTATTTTTGATTTATAATTGACCGTTTTCAGTTCAGCATTCAACTATTACATTTTTCATTGAGTATTCATATTTTGTTGTCAAATATTTAACTACTTGGTCGAAAGTTGAACTACTTTGTTAAAAATTAATTTTATATGTTAAGGAAACATCCCTTGGGTGGAAAATTCAACTATTGTGTACAAAAGTCGTATTTTGTGGAAAATTAATTTTTTCAACTGGCAACTTAACTTTTACTTTATGAATGTAAAATGAATCGTTTTTGAGAGCATTTTGAACCAAAAAGTCTGCACGGTTAGAAAAATTTGTACTAGATTTAGTATGCATGTAATGGAAGCGAAAATGCACAACATGAAATTTAATTTAGTATACCAGCGTACAGTAAATTTAGTATATGCATATACTGAATTTGATATGCACGTACATGAAATTTAGTATACGCGTATACTAAATTAAAAATGTTTATTCTCCATCTTGTCTGAAATGACGTTAAAATATTTTCTGTATAGGAGAATATAACTTTGGTCGATACTGTAGATTTCCGTCTTATGTGTGGATTTCTCTTCTCGATTCGTTACCTTCTTCGATGATAATACATATTTCTATTAGAAACTAAACTAAGTGTAAAGAAAAACTTTAAAATGCCTGGCTTTACCGGTGTTAGGAAAGATAGAGATACAGGTGGAACTGAGGGTAGGGTGATTATTCTTATTAAAAATGATATCAAATTTCATGAGATTCCTATAAAAACAAATACTATTGAGGCTGTGGGTATCAAACTTGCAGATAATACTGTGATAGTGTCGGTGTACAGAGCGCCGCAAATTAAGGTTGATTTTCGAGATTTAGATATAATTTTTAAGATTTCGAATAAAATCTCAATATATGGAGATTTGAACGCTAAAAACAAAGCCTGGAATTGTAGAACTGATAATGCAAGTGGTAAAATCGTTTTCAATTATGCATTTAAACATTTTCTAAATATTATCTACCCAGATGCGTACACTCTGTACCCGTACAATAGCACACTTCCTATACTCTGTTCCACGAGAGAACGAATTTGGTCGCGCAAGTTTTTATGAAAGAAGGCGTTGACAAATTTTTTTTCGTTTGCTCGACAGCCAATCGCTGTTAAGAGAGGACACAATTTTTTTCAAATAGACTGAGCCAAGTGTTTTCCTAAATTTTGTGTAGCCTCACTTAAGGCCAGATGAGAGTACCGAACGTGATAGTTACAATAGGCCATAAATATTAAGGGACTTTCCAGAAAAATACTTACGCCTACGATTCCCCTTCTTTTACAAGCTGCGCACAGAGAACGAAATTTCGTCGTTTCAGAAATTCGTTCTCTCGTGGAACAGAGTATAGTACTGTAGATATAGGAATCACGGAAAATATAAACTGGAACCTGATGGTAGATGTTGTAGATGAATTAAATTCTGATCATCTCCCAGTGGTTATTTTATTATCAAATGTTAACTCTATTGAAGCTGAGTATAGGAGCTTTCCTAATTACAAAAAAGTCAATTGGAGTAAATTTCAGAAAAATATACATAAGAACTTAGTATCGAGTAGAAATATTTCTTCTAAAGAGGAAATAGGTGGGGCAGTGGGTGATCTCGTTGGTTTGATTCAATCATCTATGAAAAAATCCATACTTTATAATCAGAATAAACCTAATATTAAATACCTGCCTGATGAAGTCAAGGAGTTAATTAAAACAAGGCTTGAACTAAGAAAAATTTGTCTGAGAACTTAAAGTAAAGCAATTAAGGTGATAAAAAATAAGCTTACCAATATTATTAATAGGAAGACATTCAAATTCAATAATGAAAACTGGCATAATAAATTAGAAAGCTTAGAATTAAAAAATAATTCTCTTTGGAAAATGGCCAAGTGTCTTACTAAAACAAATTCAAGTGTCGAGCAGCAAGCAAGCGAGGACTCGAGATGAAGTCCAAACGTGTTTAAAAGTTTTGATTATAGAAAACATTTAATGCACTGACCATCTAAGTCTGCATATATTTCATTAGACTCTGCTTTCGTTCTCTCGATATCACTTCATTTTACTGCTCGCAAAAGTTTGCTTTCTTAATGCAACCACAACGTTTGAAAATCATTCTTTTGCCATATACTAGGTCCATCAACCACTCGACGTGTCATATGAAATAAGATACTGCAAACAATTTTGAGTCTCGAAAGAGAGATAATACAGGGTGCATTTTATTTCACATGTCTCTTTTATTCACAGATATATGCTCGTTTTTCACCAACAATGTAGAAATGTCAATTTGGCCTATTACACGTTGAAGATTTGAAATAAAATTTAAAAAAATATAAAATAATTATATTAGAATATTTCGAATTTTTTCAATTATCCACTAAAGTTACTGTATAATATAGTTTATAGAAATCGAGAATGATTTATTGCTTTCTAGGTAACTAATTTAATTCAGCGGTCAAAAATTTTTTCTATAATATTGAATCTTCTAGAACTCTGAAACGAACAGGTAGATATATTACTATCAGATAACATGAAAACCTACCTTACCGATATTCTACAGCTGTAGTGCTTGGTTTCTAGAATATTCCTAATGACTTAATCAACTTCTACTGCGCAATTTTTTTGGTAAACAAGTTCAAGGTCATTTTTTCATGACGCATTACATTTTGCGATGCAAAAAAATTATATCCTAAACGTGCCGATTATCATGTCGAACCTTCCAGAACTTTGTTGCATCATATGATGCAATATCTGACAATATTGCGTAAAAGTTTCCCAGAAATTTGGTAGAGGGCCATGTATAACATCCTATCTTGTCTATATAAAAATTTGATTTATTGCTTCCTTTATAGATAAGTCTTTAACTAAAATCCCAGTGTTTATTTATTTAATACGCATTCAACTCGCGAAAAATATTCTGCAGTCTAGAAACTTCTGGAAATTTAGGATAAAGTCGCAGCTATATTATTAGAGAACTTTCTACAGTTAAAGTGGTCTGTGTCTGTGCTAAGTTTTTGAAATATTTTGATGATGTCCTCCTGAATTCCTACCTTACCAACATTGATACAAGAGGGGTACTGGACCAGGAGGACTGAACGACTTTTACAAGAGGGCTACTAAATCTATATATTTCGATGTGGGATACTGGACCACTAATACAAGAGGGCTACTGAGACACTTTTACAAGAGGAAGGTGCATCTCTACTTCACAGTTGCACTATCAGTACAACCATTAGAACAACCTGTTTCTGATTGACCTTGTCTAGGAAAAGTTGACGTAAAACTCTCATTACTCAACTTTTCATTTATCTGTATGTCTCAACATAAGATCCCCTATTTAAGATGAAAATATCTTTCAATCAAAATTGCTGACATTTTCATTCTGACATATTTGAACTAAACAATTTAACCTAATTTCATCATTACTTTCATCTCTTATAGGTTACTTAAATACTGTAAGTCCTAGATTTTACACTATTTAGTCTTCAAGAAAAAGGGTATAGAATAAAGATTCACCTAAGAAATTTGTGGGGAACGTAATTCGTCATTTATTGTGAGAATTTTCGTTTTCATTGTTTCGAGGTGCTTCATTGTTCACTGGAACAAGAGAAAGGGCCTTTAAACAAGAAAAATATCTGTTATTTATTTTTAAATTTCAAGTTTTGAATTTTCTGGACCAGAATATATCTAATCTTTCTTAAAATTTTTTAACTAAGATATATTTTACCTTTAATGAGTTATTTCGGATACACTTCGAAATAATACTCATTAATTGTTTTACTTATTAATTTGTTTGTTTGTTCCAGAATCAACATTTTCCTCAGAACGAACCATATCAATGTTCAACGAAGTCAGATTTAATATAATTAGGGTACATGTCTCACGAGATCGAACTGGACATCCTTAGAGTTTACAAGAATTTTCAAGATAACCATCACTTTCCAAGTAATGGCAGGAGAAAGGATAATTTCTCTAGAATAATCACTATTCAAAGTTCAGAATCATAAAAATGTCATTCAAACATTTTATTCCACAGAGTCAAGAAAATATTGCCAAGATCACTTCCTACTTCGAAAATGTTTAATTCTGAATATACAGTTTTTATTTACTGAATTGATAATGGTTGTGGTCCAATCGTTGCCCCATTATCAGAGTGATTAGTTCTGATTCAAGAGCCCATTGTCTTAACTCTCACTATCAATTAGAAGAATTTCATCTTGCCTGGCAACCTGGATCGATGGCTTCATCTTCCTGATCAGGAGGTACAACAGAGGGTCCTTGGCCGTGCACTGCCTCGGACACCCCAGCCAACCCCAAATCAGTAGACATAATACCGCTAATCGAATTGCAATTAACCGGGTACACAACCCCTTTTTCCGGCACGCAGACAATTATCTGGGCACACAGTAAATTATCCGGGCATACAGCCCAATTTTCCGGCACACAGAAAATTATCCGTGCACACAGCCAAATTTTCCGATATACAGAAAATTATCCAGGCCCACAGCATAATTTTCCGATATACAGAAAATTATCCGGGTACACAGCCCAATTTTCTGACAAACAGAAAATCATCCGGACACACAGCCCAATTTTCCGACACACAGCCAATTATCCGGGCACACAGACAATTATCCGGGCACACAGCCTAATTTTCCGGCACACAGCCCAATTTTCCGGCACACAGATAATCATCCGGGCAAACAGAAAATTAATTATCCGGGCACACAGACAATTTTCCGGCACACAGAAAATTATCCGGGTACACAGCTCAATTTTCCGATATACAGCAAATTATCCGGGCACACAGCCCAATTTTCCTTGTTTCTCCATTCTAATCTCGCAAACTTCAACCAAATGACCAGGAGACCTACAATAGCAGCATTTCCTCCTCTCGCATATTATTTGAAACTCGGAAATTAGGACAATTTTGTTTGATATGTCCAAAATTTTGACACTTAAAACACTTAATCTCATTTTTTCTTTCACAATTATTTTCTGTGCGCAAGTGAGCTATTCGCTTGTTTGAATGAGACGCATTTTTTTTATTTTCTCTTGAGCTAGAGATTTTGGTCGCAACTGCTGCTGGGGTCTCCCCATCCACTCTCTTCCAACTCCTGATTTTAAAGTCTTCCTGAATGGCGAATGCGATGGCTTGATTCAGTGAATTTATGTCTCTCTCCCTTGTTTGAAAATAAATATTAAAGTCCATTCCGCGTAAGAAGTTTCCAATTGCAGTGGTTCTATAGGCTTTACACATCCAGATGCCTTCCTCACCAGGATTATTTTCAAGAACTTGGGAAATCATTTTATTTAACGTCAAATTTACTCTTGCGCCGTATTCTGGGACTCTTTCTTCGGATTTCCTCTTTGCGTTAGCTAAGTCTTGCATACGTTGACTAATATCCTTGTGATAAGAATAAATTTGATTTAAGTTTTGCAAAATTTCATCCAAGGTAGCCTCTCTTCTATCCTGAATATGTAGTCGCGCTTTTCCCACGACTTTAGTTTTGATGAACATAGTAAAAAAACAGAATGTCAGAGGGATTAACCAACGAGATCGCAGCTCTGCAGTGATAGCAGAACATAGAGACGGGCATGTTTTCTCCGTCAAAAATTGGAATCATTCCTAAGACGATTTTGGAAATTAATTATAATACCTCACATTTTCTTTTAAAATACCATAAATCAGTTAATATAACATGTTTATGTATATCAGTTACAAATTGTATTAATTAATACAATCTGTAGCTGATATACATATATATTTTTACTGATTTTTATTGTTTCGAAACAAAATTTAAGGTATCATACGTATCTTTGCAAAAAATTTCAATAATACTTTCAAGAACTTCAATGTTCGTTGGTAGTGGCATTGTTTGCCAGACAAAAGATTGATTTTATAAAAATGCTTGAACATTTCAAAATGTGACAAAAACTTTTTATTCATAGCTTGTTACAATATTTTTTCTTCGTCAAAGAGGGCCATTCTTAGACACTTATCCATAAATATAATAAATAGCCATGAGGACATAACGCATCCTTGTCTAACACCTTGCATAATATCGAACCATTTGGTCAGTTTCTCATTTACCCTTACACTCGATTTGATAAGATCATAGATTGTTTTTATTGCATGTAGGAGCTATTCATTGACTCAGTATCCTTTCAGGACTTTTAAAAGTTTACTTCTATCCACTTTGCCAAACGCTTTTTCTAGGTCAAAAAATGCACAGAAAACTTTTTTCCTTACTCTCAAACTTTTTTCTGTGACCTGTCTTAAGCTAAATATTCGATCCATACATGATCTTCCTGGCATAAATCCACTTTGGACTCCCCATATATTTTCTTCTGTATTTTCATTATCCTATATTTTACTTGCGTTATTTAATAAGCTGATTTCTCTATAATTATTTCAGTTACTTTTATCTTCCTTTCCTTTGTATATTGGTACGATAATCGTTTTTTCCCCTTTATCTGGAACTTCTTCCATCTCGATACATCAATTTATCAATTCGCACAAGTTGGGAGGTATTTACTCGCCACCGTATTCAAGCATTCCAGCTTTAATACTGTATTACCATTTTTTAAGTTCTTAATTATATCCCTAACCCCAGTGACACGAACTTTCCCAATTGGGTTTCCTAACGCATCGGGTTGTATATCGCAGTTGTAGTATTCTATAGCTTTATCTCCCAATAATTCCTTTAGAGAGTCTTTCAGAGGGTCTAGTATGCCGTCTGTAGAATATAGCATTTCACCTTTGCTATTTCTCATGCTGACAAACTCTATACTTTTATTTCCTTTCCTCCTTTTTTGGAACAGTTTTTTGCTTCCTTCGAAATCGTTGTGCATTTCCTTTTCTTCTTCTGTTCTGATTTTATATTTACTTTCCTTGACTAGTCGTTTAACTTACCCCTTTTTGTGACTGTAATCATTTTCAAGTCTATTTCTCTCCTCATCGCTAAGACCTGTGATGTTCAATGTTCTGTTGTGCGCCTTCCTACAACCGCAGTACCACACACTTCAGTCGCACTTTTAACAATGACATTCTCAAACAAAGCCGACGCGCCCTCTTTATTTGTATTATCTATTAGTGCCTTTTAAGCTGCTTGATCTATGCATTCGTTTATCTTATTGTGAAAATCTATTCGCTTCTGAATCTTCAGAATCTTCAGTGTCTTCATAACCGAATTGTTCTAAGTACAGCTTATTTCGATGTCAATGGCAGAGGTCCTCTCCTAAAAATGGTCAGGAACAACGAAATGATTGGTGAAGGAGCGTTCCTCTACAAAGCCCCGGAGCAAGCGGCCGAGACCCGTGGCCTGAATTTTAACATCAAAAGTGAGGAAAGTGCATTACTCCATCTAGATGATTCACTTCTGAAAGCCAAAGTAAAGAAACCAGAAGTTCAAAACTTCCATCAAGAGCTACTCGATGAAAAATTGCACGGAAATTTTCACAGGAATGTAGAAAAACAGACCTTGTCGAAGGAGCAAACTTTTGCTTTCCTCAGATCATCAGGGCTTAATTCAGGTACAGAGGGTTTTATTTTCACATGCCAGGACGGTGTCATTTCCACCTTAGCATACCGTAACCGCGTTTTATGTCAAGAAGTTCCAAGCGATAGGTTCAGAGCGTGTCATACACACGCTGAATACCTAGAACACATACTATCGGGGTGCCCCACCCACGCAGGAACGACGTATATTTACAGACACAATGCGGCCTTAAGAGTGCTTTATTACCATCATATATTATTTTATTATTATTATACATATATATTATATATATATATACATATATATACAGTTTGTCCTAGTACTCAAGGAACATTTATATATTTTTGAATTCCTCATAAAAAATGGAGTTGAAAATAATAATAAAAATTTCTTGTAAAGTTAATAATAATTGAGTAATTAACAATTAAGAATGAACCAATCGGAAGCATGCGTTAAATGGACGACAGTCCATGTGTTACTGATAAGGGTGTGTGGGCAAAAGAGTAATTATAAATTTGCAGGAGGTTGTGAATATCAATGGTGCAACTTCTCACGACACCTGAGAGACGAGATTCTTAGAAAATATCTTTTCCTTTAGAATACACGTTGAATTATCTTAACTTATTTTGAGTGCAATTATCTTGAAACCTTTAGAGTACACCATAAATTATTCTGAACTTCTCCAAGTCTTTTATATTCTCTGAAATGTACTCAATTTTCTGAATTCTTCTGCATTTTCTGAATTTTTCTGAATTTTTCTCAATTGTCTGAATTCATTGAATTCTTTGAACTCTTTCAAATTATCTGAAATCTTTTAAATTCGATGAATTCTTTTGTATTCTGTATATTCTTTTGAAATTCTATAATTTTTTTTTAATTCTGTGAACGCTTTTGAAGTTTGTGAATTCTTTTGCACACTATGAATTCTTCTGAATTTTCTAAATACTTCTTAATTCTTTGAATTGTTCTCAATTTTCTTAATTCCTCTGCCATTCTCTGAATTCTTCTCAATTGTCTGAATTCTTTTAAATTCTTTGAACTCTTTTAAATTCTCTGAAATCTTTTAAATTCTTTTGTGTTCTCTAAACTCTTTTGAAATCCTCTAAATCTTTTGTTCGAATTCTGCAAATTCTTCTGAAGTTTGTGAATTATTTTGCACTCTGTGAATTCTTCCGAATTTTCTAAATTCTTCTTAATTCTTTGAATTCTTCTTAATTCTATGAATTCTATACTTTGTTTTTTGTAAAAATATACAAGAAAAATCGCTGTTTTCGTCGATTTTACGTCTATTTTTACGTTTTTTGGGAAAATGCGAGCTAACTTGGGTATTTGGACCCCGGATTCGGGTTCAGCGACCCCAAAAACATATAGATATGCCGGTGTAGTCCGCCGGGCGGACCACTTTTTTTTTGTGTGCCGGTGTTATTGAAAATAATTTCGTGGGAAAAAATTCTTATTCATTTCTATGCCTTAACGTCTAAAATCATTACAAACTATTGGAACAGGCTTTTTAAGCGCAATATACACAGAAGACTAACTAGGATCATTGAAAATATTGCGATTGATATAAAAAATTTTCGAACATTGTCACATTTTGGCTGGAAAAATTTATCAAATATTGTATCATTCATGATAGTAACTTTTTCTTGAATTTTATTGAAATCTCTTCCAGTGGATCCCTTCATCTTATTGTACTTGACTATAAAGAAAAAAAATATCACATTTTTTTCATTTTCTTTCAGAGTATTAAAAGCCAACCAAACTGACAGTTTCAGTTGACCTAGCCTAGGGAAAAGAGATTTTTCAATGAAGATCTAATATCAAACAAATGATAATGTGACATGTATTTCCATTTCTAAATATATAATAGGGTGCCTCTTGTAATGTTTTTTCGGAGGAAAATACCCCCCCCCCCCTATTTTTAGATTCAACTCATCTATTACGAATCAAGAAAAAAAGTATTACCGACAAAGAAATAGTATGATTCTGCAGTACATGTAATTTATGAGTAAATTATGTATTAAAAGCTGAATAACGTAAAAACTTTGTTATATTGTAGTTATCAGTTCAAAAATGTTTTTTTTTTCAATAAGTATAAAAAGTAAGGTACAGCCGGGTTTCTTTCTACAAGAATTTATCGATATTTTTAATTAAAAGAAAAGAGAATATTTCTTAATTTTAGGAGAAGCATTAATTAGGTTTTTTAGTGGTGTGAATTGTTGTCAGTAAGGTGAGTAATATTTTATAAAGTTTCATAATTTGAAAAAAAAACCTCTTTCAGGGATGAATTTGACTTTTTATTCTCAACTTTTTCATAAAATTGTGTTAACACGTACCTTGAACCTTTTTTTTCATAACGAACAAAATTTGAGGGTCGCATGGTACCATAATGAAAAATGTTCCTACATTGTAGAAGATGGGATAGTTAGAATTGTAAAAGTGAGAATTTAAAAACTCTAACAAGTCTTTTTTAATCTGGCAAGAAATACGGAAGGGGAGGATCATTTTCTCATCAAAAGAAAGAAGTTTCTGATAAAATATTTTAGAAAATCTAAAAAAAAAAAAGGTTTTCATGTGGCACCCTATTATACAGTGATCACATTGTTATAATTATTTGCGTATCATCTGAATGTCCCAATTTATTTGTAATACACGTAAATTTTTCAAAACAATAGTGAAGATATTTGTTTTTTTTTAATATGTGAACGGCAAGTGTGAATAATATTACGATTTGCGTAATAAATAAATATTCAGTGCTCCTCATTTATAAGATCGCTTCTTTTTTCAAATATATGGAATTTGATTGCTAACGGAAATGAAAATATGTTGACCTTCAAAGAAAACTTACTTCCATTGATTGCGAATATTGATATAAACAGTTATATAATTTTTTATCCTAAATATAGCGCATTAATAGTAATTTCATCGCCCTATAATCATGTTATATGGCAATCACTGCTAATATATCGTTTTAGAAATGCTTATAAAACGGCAAATATATCCATTAGATATTAATATTCGCTATAAAAAATGCATTCTGTTTCATCCCCTTTTCTGACAAATATATTTCTTATAATTATTATAGAAATTTATTTCACATTATTAGGGTGGTTCGAAAATCGAAAATTCTGGAATGCGAAATCGATATAATGTGAACAAGTAGCGTCTTGGGATTCTAAAAAACAAGTATAACTCATTTGAATCGACAGATATGCAGCTTGGTTACCCACGTTCGAGGAAAAGGTTCTAAAAAAATCTGATTAAAGTAACTTATATTATTCACATATACCCAGAAATGGAACCATTTTTTTAAAGATAATTCCTATTTAATTGATCCCTGTTCCCGAAAAAAATGCTTAATATCCGTGTAAATGCCCGAGTCAAAGTTTTAAATATCGTTTTAATTTCCTTATACTCTACATTACTAGTATTCGATAGTGTAGAGGAATTGAGGTGATAGTTTAACTCCAAAGTCAAAGTTAAAAGTTTCGTTTCAATTCCCTTATACTCTCCATATCTCATAATAAAGATTCAAACGAAATTGAGGCGAGAAGCGATTGTTTAACAAGAAGGAAAGTTAAAAATCGAGTGTGAGGTGAAGGTAGGAAAACCCGATGTTAGTGTAAAATTCTCAAATAAATTATTTTACATTGATATTTCGTCTGAAAAAAATTCTTTCCAATCAGTATATCGAAATTTTTTACTGAAAAAAAATTTGTAAGTAAACAAATCCATTTTTCAGTCCAGAAATAATTAATTTTTCAATGAGAAATCATTAATTTGATTACAATTTTACTTTAGAGCATAAAAACGTCATTTTTCTCAAACTGTTGCTTCTTTGATTCAAATTGACGTCTTATCGGAACTATCATTTCTTTATGAGGTGACATGGGCGTTAGTTTTGTCTTATTTCTTCTTTTCCCAGACAAAATAAAATGTCTTTGATATATTTGATCAATAAATTGGGCAGTTTATTGATGTAATACAACAGGATGGACAGAGCCAGGAAAATCTTGGGTTTACCCAAGAAAGATATAAGGACAGTGGTACGGATCCTAACTGGGCAAACCAATTAAACTATCATATTCAAAAAATGTGGTATAACCCCACGACAGAGTACGAAACATCCCTGCATGTATTATGCCAGTATGTTTTTCCGAGGGCAACAAACCCCTGGGGCCCATTTTATGGAACCTGAGGAAATTACAACGCGACCAGTAGTTGACATACTGGGCTTCATCAAGAGGTCTGGGGTCAACTGCTGAGAGCGAATAGGTAAGGGTGTCGCACAATAGGCTTTATATCTTGAGCACCATAACATTTGACAAAGATTACGAGAAATCTCAAATTATGCGAAACCTAGCAAGCCTTCTTTTTTGAAAGTTTGTGAAAAATTAAAAAAAAATGAACATTTGCCAAACGTAGGAAACTTTCGTTCTGCAAAATCTGTTACCCGAATGTAAATAATAAAAGAATATTTCTAACAACACAAGATACCCTTTTTGACTTCTCACAGAATTTCTGTTACGTTACTTATAATCAAAGTAACAAAAAAGATCAACATTGACGAAAGCTAGCAAACTTTCTTTCTTGATAATTCCTTTACCTATCATTGGTATTTCCGTCAAAAGAAGTCAAATTTACACTTATGATACATGTGTATCTACTTCACCAGTGAAATATCACTGCTTGAAAGATAGCGAACAAAGTTCAATACCTAAAAATGAAATTGCTATCGAAAAGTTTTTCAAAAGAGCATGAAAAAAATACCTTATGAGTTCATAATCGGACGGAAAATAATCCAGCTTCTCGTAGAATTGAGAAAGAGTAATTAAACTTAATAGCTTCTCAGACACGTAGCAAATCTTTTCCGCGAAAAGCATATTACCGTCAAAATCAGACAAATTTCGTTTATGCAATACCGGATGGTTCTCGCATGTTTCTCTGCCTGTTTGGGGGACGCGAAGTACTCGTTTGTCGGAGGGGGTATTTTGTCGGCGATGGCCGTAAAAGTATACTTTTACGGAGTGCGCGCATGCGCTTTCGGTTCAAGCGGCGACTCTTCTGTCTCTCTCTTCTGAAACATGCACTGTACATACGACTGATATTTGTGGGCTGTACAATACAGTTGTACAGAGCATGCCGGGCGGAAACACGCAGTAACAAGTGAGTCAGAATGGACGAAGGCCCGCGAGTGTTTGGTCAACCGATAACAATGACTATACGTGTCGCTCTGGCAAATGATAATCAAGATGGACAGTTTATTCAGTGCACTCCACCTAACTTGCGAGAAGAAGCTGAAAATGATTTAACAGAAAATTTAACTTTTCTATTTTTGGTTGAAAATTTATCTTTGTTGGATGACAATCCAACTATTTGGTTAAGAATTGATATTTTTTATTTCAAAATTAAAACATCGGCCCCAGAGGTCAAAGCAGTGGTTTGCTGAATCGTAACACAATATACCATTCAATCAAACTCATGAATTTTTAACAAAAATGATGAATCTTCGACTGGAGTAGATGAATTTTATACCAAAAGATTAATTCTCAACCATAAAGATTAATTTTTTACAAAAAAAAGACGAATTTTCCACAATGTATATACATTTTTCAACAAATAGTTTTATTTTCAAATGAAAGATA
The DNA here is from genome assembly GCA_011634705.1 of Andricus grossulariae. NCBI lineage: Eukaryota > Metazoa > Arthropoda > Insecta > Hymenoptera > Cynipidae > Andricus > Andricus grossulariae. Next base: position 72,386,715 of record JAABKJ010075445.1, on the reverse strand, counting down.
TCAATTTTTAACCAAAAAGTTGAATTTTCATCCAAAACAGATAAATTTTCAAACAAAAATAGAATAGTTAAATTTTCTGTTAAAAATATAATTCTTAACCAAAAAATAATGGATTTTAGGCAAAATAGTTAAGTTTTCTACTGGAGTGGTTATATTTTTCGTTTAAAAAATTTATTTTCAACAAAGTAGTTACATTTTCAATCCGATATGAATTTTCGATTAAAATTATAAATCTTCAGGCAACAAAAATTAGGTTTTAACAAAAGAGTTTAGCTTTTAACCAATTAGTTGAATTTTTAGGTGAAAATATATTATTTCACAACGAGCAATGTAACAAAATTTTCTATTATAATTCAGAAGAATTTCTTCTTTGAAATAATACTTCTACTCTAAAAACTACTTCAAGCACTTTCTTTTTCAAAAATTTGGAAGAGGGAAAGTGAAGAGGCAAGTGATAATTAAGATTAGTATCAAGTATCAAGAAAGTATTTTTCCTTATGGGGAGCTTTGCCACCCGCGCATCCACGGAGGCTCCGCCCCTCGACCCCTCCGGGTCTCTACCCCAGACCCTGTCACCCTCAACCCCATTAAAACTGAACCCTCAACACACACTTGCATACTGGTTTTAAAATAGTGAATTTGTCCTTTTTTGTGGTGATTTCAAATCTTGCACACCACGAAATTTTTTATTGTAAGATAGAAAAAGAATGGCATGTTTCTTCGATTCAAGCTGAAGGAATTTCATGCACATGTTTACATTTAAAAAAAAAAATGCAGTTAACGCAAACCAACAAACTGTTTTTTCGTAAATATTTTAAGAAATATCTAACTCTAGCAAAATTTTTAGTTTTTATTCCTTATTTTATATTATTATTCTCTACCAAAAACAGTACGTACAAACAATTCAATATACTTATTTGGCACATAGGAAACTTTTTAAAATTTTTCAAAATTGGACGTATCAAATGGCAACTTTAACCCATTATTAGAATCCGCTACTAAAAAAACGGAGCTTTGGCCGAATCTCATTCAGGAAAGTGTCGCACACAAATGAAATTTCCTCTCAAATTTAAGGTTAAGACTATCTATATAAGACATACTATATTCCCACTCCTAACCATACATTTTCTCTTATTTCCCTACTCCCCTCCCCCCTCGATTCCGTTACTCCTTAACCCTTAACTTCCCACCGGTTCCTTTACTCCCTTTCTCTTAATTTCCCATCGCTTCTTTTATCTACGCTCCCCTCATTTCCAATTTCATCCAATTTTCATCTGTTTCTAACGTTTCTTCTACGGGGGAAAACATTGATACCAAACATTGATACCAAACATTGATCACGAATTATTCTAGAGCTTACAATTTTGATCGGATTTGAGCATAAAAAAATTAGTCAATGCAGGCACCGCGCCAACATAAAATAGTAGCCTATCAAGAGAGTAATTAGGTCGTTTAAACCTACCGCCTCTCATACTTTAACTCCCCTATACCCCCTATTTTACGCTTTCCACCCCTAAATCCCCCTCACTTTACTCTTTGCTTCCCCTCCTTTCCCGAAATTCTTCTTTCTCTACTTCGCCCTCTCCTCAATTCCCAGGCTAACACACTCCTTTTCCTACATCTCTTCATCAACTATCAAAAATTTCTCCCCGTCCTCACACAGAATACACTAATATGCCTTCCTTCACATTCCTGATTACACCTTCTCACTACCAAACATTTTCCCTACTTTCCCTTACTCCTCTTGCTTCACCTTCTTCTGCTTCACCCATTTTCTGTCGTTTCCCTTACGTCCCCGCCCCTGATTACCCCTCACTTACCCTAATTCTCCTGTATACATTCCTTCTTACTTCTTCCACATCCCGTAATAACCCTCCTCTTATTTACCTCATTTTTCATACTCTCCCTCGACTCACTCCCCGTCTCCTCATTTCTTTTCACTTCACCCACTTCCCCCTTCTTTCCTGTACTCACGCACCGCTAATTTCCCATCATTTCCCCTACTCCTCTGCTCTAATTTCTTCTACTCCTAACCATACATTTTCTCTTAGTTCCCCATCGCTTCCCTTACTTACGCTCGCCTCATTTTCAATTTCATCCAATTTTCATCTGTTTTTAACGTTTTTCCTACGGGGGAAAAACATTGATATCAAATATTGATACCAAACATTGATGACCAATTAATCTAGAGCTTACAATTTTGATCGGATTTGAGCATACAAAAAATTAGTCAAAGCAGGCACCGCGCCTACAAAAATAGTAGCCTATTAAAGCGGTAATTAAGTCGTTTGAGCCTTCCTCCTATATTTCTGTAACTCTCCTACACCCCCTATCTTACGCCCTCCACCCCTACTTTCCCCCCTACTTTACTCTTGGCTTCCCCTCCTTCCCCGACAATCTCCCTCCTTTACTTCTATCTCTCATCAATTCCCAGACTAACACTCTCCTTTTCCCACTTCCCTTCACCAATCGTCAAAAACTTCTTTCCATACACACACGCAATACACTACTATCACTTCCTTAACTTCCCTCATTACCCCTTCCCACTTCCAAACATTTCCTCTACTTTTCATCACTTCTCTTCCTCTAATTCCACCTTCCTCCCAATTTCTCATCGTTTCCCCTACTTTCCCTTTCATTAATTCCTCTCACTCACCATAATTCCCCTGTACTCATTTCTCCTCACTTCTAATTCTCATACTCCCCCTCCTCTTATTTCCCTCATTTTTTATACTCCACCTCGACACACTTCACCTCTCCGTATTTCATCGCACTTTCCTTACTTCCATTTCATTTCCTACTCTCCTACGCCTCATTTCCTCGAATTTCATATTCTCTCCTTTTCTCGTTTCTCCTACTCCCAACCCTTCATTTCCTTTTATTTCCCCTACTTACCTCACTTCATTTCCCCCACTTTTCCTCACTTCTCTTCCTCTACTTATACTCCCCCTATTTCTTATCGTTTACCCTACTTCCCCTCCCATAATTTCCCCTCCCATAATTTCCCCTCACCCTAATTACCCTTCACTTATTTCTTCTACTTTTCCTACTTCCCCTCCTCTCATTTCCCTAATTTCTCATACTCCCCCTCGACTCACATTCCATCTTGTTATGTCCTCTCACTTTCACTACTTCTTTCTCATTTCCTACTCTCCCATGCCTCATTTCCCCAAATTTTACATGGTCTCTTCTTATTTCTCCTACTTCCAACCCTTCATTTTCTCTTATTTCCCTGACTGACCTCACCCACCTCATTTCCTTATACTTTCCCTACTTTCCCCTTCGTCATTTCCCCTTCTAAAAAAATGAATGTTAATTAACATTCAAAGACATTTGTGAGAGCCGATTAAATTTTTTTTTAAATTTTTTATTTCACAACAAATTTGAGATTAATATTTTTTTTACTATATGATTCTATTATTTCACAACTGCTTATAATTATCTCAAACATCATGATATAAGTGAAGCGATTTCTTACAAACAATATTCAGCAAGTTAATTTTTTTAAAACTTCTTCATTTTTATATTAACAAATAATTGAGTAAAACTGCATCTTAAAGATTGGAAATACTTGGGGACTTTATTTTTGTCTATTTTGTTTGACATATACGTAAAAACAACTCTTGGTTATCATTTTTGGAAATTCTAAAGTAATTGTTAACCTCATAGACAAATTAATTGAACAAATGCATATCTTAGCCATTTCAGGCTTTAGAGACTTCGTTCTTTCAACAAAATTGATCAGAAAATCGGAAATAAATAATATGTACGACTTGCTGATTTTTTATACATATTGTTAATTGTTTAAATAAACTTGATTAAAAAATACCAAGTTTCGTCAATTCTCAGCCGGAAAATTTGCTCTTTCTTTTAGGTTTTTATAAAATCATTGAAATATTTTGAAATCTTTGTGATTTTTTTCTAAATCGTGAAAAATCTTTGTGAAATCTTAGAAATATTTTTAAATCTTCGAAAACTTTGAAATCTTTTGAAATCTGAGTAAATCCACATAAAACAATTAAATTTTCCACCAGATTTTCAACACATTTTTCATTCTATTCTGGTGAAAAAAAAATGTTACTAAATAATATTTATATTTCACAGAAAACGAAACCCTAATGGATCTGGTTGATGTAGCTGATACAGAGAGTTACGTCATCCCGAAACAGGGACTGAGAGGAATGAAGAAGAAATGATACAACAAGTTGGAGATGGCGCTGCAGCTAGCGAGCAGTATCAGAACTACCACCAACAGCAGACGCAGAACCAGCAAGATAGAGAACAACAAAATCAACAACAAGAACAACAACAACAGCGATAAGAAAAACCAGAGCAGAAACAACAACAGCAGGAAATACCTGGTGAGGGGGAGAATTTTTTCCAAATAGTACGAGGTTGGTAAACTAGCGTATCTAAATGAATACTCAACAATCGAGGGTATCGATTTACATGGGTACAAAATTACTAATAACTCTGGCCTTCAAAGAGTTGCAAAACTGTGTTTAAATTAATTTCAGGGGAAACATGGACAACGGGGAAATATAATGAAATCCTATTAAAAATGGTGTCCTAGACTCAAGTGTCCAGCTTACATGATTGTTTACAAATGAAAAAAAAAATAAATCGAAAATTCCTTTTCCAAAAATCAGTTGAAGTTTTAGACATCTAAACGCAGCGAGAGAGGAAGCTGCTGCTGCCGCTGCCACCACTGCCTGTGCGACAAAACGCAAAGTTGTATTAGATCTTACGAGCGAAGTCGATGCTGATGATGATTGCGATACATCTCTTTTAAGAAATTAAATTGAAATAAATATTTATTCAGATTTTTGTAATATTATCTAAATAGTTTTAGGTGTATCGGATTGAAAAAAATAGATTTATTGTAGTTTAATGAATAGTTTTATTTCTACATTTCTTCTTTTTTATCTTTGGCCACATTTCTCTATATATGTGTAAATATGTATAAATTTTAAAAACAAAAATTTCAATTGAATAAAAAAAATGTTCAACCAGATTCCCTCATGCCCTTCAATATATCTCAATTATATAATTATACATTTTTACGGCAAAGATCGTAGATTGATCACTAAGTTTATCACAATAACTTTTTAAACAATTTTTGAACTCTAAACCATAGTGGGAATAGTGGGAGTGGTGGTTGCGGTGATGACGACGGCCATGTCTCATAATAAGCTTATATGAGTCATGGACGGGCGCGCAGCGTCTAGGTTATCAGCTCATATCCTGGACGCGGAGGCGGAATCATCTGATATTACATGGGTTGAGCTAACACATACTTATTAATAACAGCTGATTGCCGCGTCTGCAGCAACCAGGGTAACGAGCTACAGGGCGTATTAGCCAAATGGCCATTTTCCAGTGAGAAAAGACAGAAAGGTTATAAAAGAAGTAGATTCTGAAAATTATTAATTTTGTACCGATGCAAATCGATACCCTCGATTGTCGAGTGATCATTTAGATTCGCTAGTGTACTAGCCTCGTCCTATTTGGAAAAAACTCTCCCGCCCACCAGGTATTTCCTGCTGTTCTTCTTGTTGCTGCTCTTGTTTTTTTTTTTTCATTTTCTGTGAAATATATTATTCAGTAAAAATTATTTTCCCACCTTAACAGAATAAAAAATGTGTTGAATATCTTGTGGAAAACTTAATTGTTTCATGTGGATTTACTCAGATTTAGAAAGATTTCAAAGTTTTTGAAGATTTAAAAATATTTCTAAGATTTCACAAAGATTTTTCACGATTTAGAAAAAAATCACAAAGATTTAAAAATATTTCAATGATTTTATAAAAACTTTAAAGATTTGAGAAATATTTTTAAGATTTTAAAAGATTTCAATGGTTTTAAAGATTTTGAAGATTTTCAAATATTTTAAAGGTTTCAAAGATTTCGCAGAGGTTTCAAAGATTTTAAAATATTTCAAAGAATGCAATCATGATTTTCTGTTTTAAATATTACAAAGATTTCACCAAGGTTTTACAAGATACAAAAACATAAAAAAAAAAATTGAAAAATATTTTAATGATTTCATAAAGATTTTTAATATTTAAAAAAATGTTTTAAACCATTCAAAGAAAAATCCCAAAGATTGAAAAAAATCCCAGATATTTCAAATTTCATCAACGATTTCACAAAAGACTTTAAACATTTTACAAATATTTTTGAGATTTCAACAAATTTTTAAAGATTTCAAAGATTTCGTAAAGATTTCAAACATTCCAAAACAGTTCAAAGATTTCAATATTGGATTTGTTGTTTATATTCTCGTATATATTTTAAAACTCTTAAGAACGTACATATAATTTTAAACAAGAACATCGTAATAAAAATTTCTTATTCTTCATAATCTTCTAAAATTCTAAAAGTTTATAAATAATTTTCTTGGCCCAAATTGAAAAAATTTTACTTTATTTTTTGAACAAAAGAGAAAATGCTTTTTTTTACACTAAATTTAACTAACTTATTCATTCTATTTTTTAAACAGATAATTTTAACCTTTCAATGCTTATCCTCCCTGTCCTCCTCCCTCTCTTCCTCCTCCTCCTGTACAACAACCTCGTCTTCACCTTGACCTTCTTGTTCTTCTTCTTCTTCATCGTCCTCATCCTCTCTACAAGATTATCATAACAACTTTTTGAGTTTTCTTCAAAAATGGAAAATTCAAATTTTTATCACAAAAAAAAAATAATGAATTATTACTTTCTCATCATAATGAGAAGGTATTGGTTCTCTGTGAAAAATGACTTTCGTGTATTCCATTAAAAAGTCGACGTTTTAAGGTTCCCTTAGACAGAAAAAATAGTTTTTACGTCGGTGTCTGCCTGTCTGTCGTCGTCCGTATACCGAGTAACTTTCGAAAGACTAATCGGATCAGATTGTGCTTTGGCACACAGTTTCATATAACAAAAAGAAAGATCGCGTTCGTTAACCAGCTATTTTGGATAAAAATGTAAAAAGTTAGAGCATTTTCAAACAATTTTAGACAATTTTTTTCGAAATTCAGGAATCCTATGCACGGTGATCCGTGGTACTAAAAAATTCGAACAATTTATCTCCGAGACTTTTTTTGATTGAAAGAAAATTGTCAGAGTTATAGCATTTCGAAAATAAAAAAAAAATAAAAACGAAAATTAACATTTTAAGCCTAACAAAGCACGATATAAAAAAAAGTCCAGAGGAGAAAAATGTTACTTTTTGAAAGTTCTACAAGATTATCATAACAAATTTTTTAGGTTTCTTGAAAAACCGAAAATTTTGATTTTGATCGCACAAAAAATAACGAATTATTACTTTCTCATAATAATTAGATGGTATTGGTTTTCTGTGAAAAATGACTTTCGTGGATTCCATTAAAAATTCAAAGTCTTGAGGCCCCCTAAGGCAGAAAAAATAGTTTTTAGGTCGGTGTCTATCCGTCTACAATAACATTTTATTTAACAAAATTTTTCGCTCAAATTATTTCTAAAAATTTGCATCAAACCACGTTACGCTAGGATGCGTATTTTTAGTTCAAATCGTAAAAAAATAACATTGAAAATACACAGATTAAATTTATGGAAAATGACACAAGTTGCAATAAAATGTTCAATAACAAATTTTTGTTGAATATGATGCGAACTTTTTTCAATTATGAAAATAAGACAATGAAAATACTTTTGTTTCAACACCAATGCATATTATGATTTCTAATAATATACATTTTTAGAATTGTTACATTTTTTAGGGTAGCTGAGAATAAAATTCAATGCAAAATGAGAAAAAATATTAAAGTAATCATTAGAAATAAAATTTGTACATTGTCTTGCAATATCTGAATAAGCAGTCCCAGACAGAGGTAGATAAATAAATATAATATAATTTGATATAATGGTGTTGAAACTAATGTAGAAAAGTTCGAATTTTTCACAAAATCGAGTGAGAAGCACGAGATACGTGATGAGAATGTGTTTGTTAAAGCCGAAGGAGCTTTAACAAAAGAGAATTCACAATCACAAATTCTAGTTGTCGATGATTTGACCTTTAATTTTAAAAGGCCTGCGCTCCAATACAGTGAAACCTGGATTTCGTTCCCCTGGATTTTGTCCTTCCGAGAATTGACGTCGCGCTGCGGGGATGCGTAAGAGGCGTTTGCAGGTGGATGTGTGCCGTGCACTCAGGTGTGAAAAAACAGAGAGAGAAACAGGAGAGAGATAAAACAGGAGAGAGACAAAATAGTTCCGAGTCTCTGGATATAACTTCAAGGTCAGAACCAAAACCGGCGCTAAATCTAGGTTCGATTGTATGGGGGAAATACAAATACCGAGCGCGAACCGCGATAACCAACAGTGCGCGCCCTAGGCACGCTCAAACTTGCAAGCTTCGCGCGTGATGAGAATGTGCCCATACAGCTTGCAGTTTTTTTAAATGGAAAGATGCGATCAAATGGTTCAAAGGAGCGTAAATTAAATTTCACCAAATATTTCTTCGTAATTACTTCGATTTACAAAATTACCACCATTGTTTGATAAAATTGAAAATTTTGAATACAAAAATTCAAATGCAGCACTTGTTTAGAAGTTTAATATAATGATAATAATTATAAGATATTATTATTTTAATACTAATATTTGCTTTATTTTCAGGTAGTAAACGAAAATTCCCAAAATATTGCAAGCTCATCAGAGAAAGCTTAGTAGTATCACGTGCCAGATCATCACATATTTTTATTATTACTATGGTGAACATTTGTGGCTAACCTATAGCCTCAAGAAATAATTTCTATTGTAAGATAATATGGTCTGCGGCACCTAACAGCATTTGTCTTGAACTACTGAAAGTTGCAAATCAGAAAATTACTATCGAAAGAAACATTTATTTAGAATGATCCATTTATTTCTGATGAACTAAATAAACGTTTCTTATAATGGATTTCATAAAAATTTCATTGAAACAAATGTTGGTTGCACTTAAATAAATGTACAATTGAAACAAATATTCCAAAACATTGAATCTTAAAAATTCTATAATTCGAAAAAATATAGGTTCGAGTTTATTAATTGTAGATTCTTTATTCGAACGACGATTGCGCCCAATGAAATAGATCAATATTTAATTTAAAGGAATATATATACGCAGGAACGACTTATATCTACAGACACAATGCGGCCCTAAAAGTGCTTTATAAACATCTTTGTCGCTCTTACGGTGTTGGCTGCGATCCTGCCCTGCCGAGCACTCCAAGGGAGATAGAGTCAATTGTCCGAAACGAGAGGTGCCAAATTTTCTGGAACTACAATTTTCGGACAGCCGTCTCGGTTGCACACTCGAGGCCTGACATTGTTCTCCAAGACTTCGAGAAATGAACTATATTCGTGATCGAATTCTCGGCTCCTCGTTGAAAACTTAGTTGAAAGTTGAACTACTTTGTTAATATTTCAGCTTCTTCATTAAAGATTCTTGATTTTCGATAAAAATGGTTTGCTCGAAAATGTTATCATTTTGTGAAAATTCATATATTTTGTTGAAAATTTATCTTTTTCGGCACAAAATTAATCTTCATAGTTATAAGTTTATGTTTTTGTTGAAAATTCAACTATTCGGTTGAAAACTATTCTAATTTGTTGAAAATTGAACAGCTTCGTTTAAAAGTATCCCTTTTAATTGAGAAGCCAACTGTGTTGTTAAAAATTCGTCTTTTTATTTAACTCCAACTTTTTTTAATTTAAAATCAAAGCGTGTTTTAGTTGAAATAGCAACTATTAGTACTTTTTTGTTGAAAATTCACCTCTTTTGGTTAAAAATTTATCTATTCTGTCGAAAATTCAACAATTTAGTCAAAAAGTAATTTTTTTGTTGAAGATTCTTCACTTCGGTTGTAAGAACATCTCTTTTGTTAGATATTTAATTATTTGTTCAAACGATGAACTACTTTGTTAAAACTTAAGTTTTTGTTGAAGATTCAACATTTTGGTTAAAACCTCATTTTTCTGATTCAAAATTTATCTCTTTTTTTATGTATTTTTTTCTAAGAATTTAACTATTCCATTTTTGGTTGAGAATTAAATTTTTGATTAACAATTCAACTATTCGGTGAAAAATTAATCTTCTTCGTTGAAAATTTAACTATTTCGTTATAATTTTCGCTATTTGGCTATTTGGCTGGAATTGAATTTTCAAACAAAAAAGATCAATCTTTTTACTAAAAAATAAATTAATTTTCAACGAAAGAGGTAAGTCTTCAAGCCAAAAAATTAAATGTTTTAGAATATAGTTAAGCTCTAAACATAAAAAACAAGGTTTCAAAACATAAAAACTTTATGAACTTGTTTTTTTTGTAATTCCTAATCTCTACCAAAGTTGCGAGTTCGATCATTTATATAATTGTTGTTTCGGAGTTTTGAGCATCTTTTCAATAAATTGTTGTATACAAAAATCTATATACCTTTGCAAAACGTAGGCCTACTAAAAAAAATCCTAATCCCGTTTGGCGTAACTAAAAAGTTTCAGTGTTCTTTTTTTTATTTTTTTTTATTTTTCAAAATGTTATCCTTCTCAGAAACTTTTTGTCAAATTGCAACATTTATTTACCCATGAATTTTATAGGTTTACAATTCTTTTTAGGGGGGTTGTTTTAGCATCTCATAAACATATAAGCAAGGAACTCGAAATTTCTTAAAAAGCAAAACGACGGAAGATTTTTTCATAAAGCTATTGGGGTCAAAAATCAATTCAAAATAAATGTCCAAAACATTCCCTTGCAGGAAAAATCATTGATTATATTTTGAGGGTCGATTTAACATTCCTAGAATTCCGTTATTAATAATAAAACTATATTCGTTTAAAAAATGTATGCATGCTAAAAAATGTTTCTTTCTGTTATTTTAAAATTATTCCACATGCGAGGTTTCAAAAAATAAGAACTTTATAGACATGTTTTTGAAAACAATTCTCTATCTCGGCCAAAGTCGTGAGGTTGATAATTTTGAGAATCGCTTAACGCAAAATGTGACATCACTCATGAAAAATATCAATGTGCATACAAATTTTTGTAAATTCTTGAAAAAATGAAAATTAATGATTTTATTTTTTTACAAAAAACAGAGTTTCTTAAGAACGAAATTCAAGGCCTTTTCATTTGATTGTCTTTAAAATCATCGAAATCTTTCAAATATTTTGAAATCTTTGTGAATTCGTTGAAATCTCTTGAAGTACTTGAAATCTTTATTAAATCTTGAAAATTCTGTAGAATCTTTCGGAACCTTTTTAAATTTTTGTAAAATATTTGGAATCTTCAAAGTCTTTGGAATCTTGGTGAAATATTTCTAAATATTTGATATTTTTATGAAATTTTTGAAATATTTGTGAAAGTTTTCTTAAATCTTTGTTTGTGAAATCTTTTTTGTTCGTTTGAAATCATTGGAATCTGTTGAAATCTTCTCAAATTCGTTGAAACCTTTGTAACCGATATTTCTAGATTATGGTTACCTTCGGTGGCAATGGGAAGTTACACCATTAATTAATTAAATAGGTTGAGCGCCAGACCTTTCATCGGTCAATTAAGAAAATTAGTTTATAATTAAATAAAGAAACAAATGAATAAACAGGAAGGAAAAAGGGAATACGATATGCTCCGGTATTTCAAGGGCGAAGCTCAGCTCCTATACTGGATAATAGTAGAGAGGAGTGATCCAATTTATGGAAAGATTATGTGAATTCTATAAAATAATAAAAAATTCCAACTTTTAAAATAGCAACTGATTTATTACATACTTTGACATTTTAAGTTAATGGGACAAGAGTTCTCAAATTAATTTTTACATCATTTTAAGTAACATAACAAACAGGGAATAATATAACCTAAAAGATTTACACAGGTTCTAAAATTGGGAAGTATTTAAATTAATCATACATAATCAGAGGTCTAAAAAGTTCAAATAAAGGAAAGGTTCCTTATTATTTAGTAAATAAATCTAAATTTGTTTGAGATTTTATCAGGCACCTAATTGCTAGTGGAGCGTATTGGGTTTCAAATAACCACAGCCAAATTTTTGTTGCAAAGGAAAGAGTTTATTTTAAGGCATAAAAAACCTCCACTCAATGAGTGGAGGAAAAAGCCGAAAATCAAATAGTGATTACAAAAGTATGTCAGAAATTAAAATAGTAACCAGCAATACATTTACCAATTCATTTAGTAGTAGCATTACCAATTCCTTTAGTAGATATAGTTACTGATTCATTTAGTCAGTTATTCTTACTCATTAAAATAGTAGGTTTTTACTAATTACTAGTAAACGAATCGGCACTATTTAAATTAGTAGAAAACCACAACCAATTAGTAGTTTCCTACCAATTCAGATTGAGAGAGTAGTCTTACCGAAAACGAAATTGTTTATTAGTTTATAGAAATTATTTTGAAAATCATTTGTTCCTCTTCATCTATGATCTGTGTTTGCCTTTTGTTTCAATTTTAGTGCCCTGTGAATTTTTGTTAATTTTATACATAAACTCATGTATAGCAATCTATTTTTCTGACTCTAATGATACCGCTTCGTTCACCAAACTATTTTTAAAAGTAAACTGATAATTGTTTAAAAGAATCTAATTTATTATACTAGTCTATATACTCATACAAATGCGTACGAATAGAACTTATCATTATGGCTTCCAACAAGACCTGTGCAACGTTTGACTAGGTATTAGAACAAACCGGAAAGCCTACTTCGCTCATTTCGTAAAACGCCATTGATCCTGGTTGATTGTCGATACTCTAGATCCAAATAAAATTTGAAGTCTGCTTAAAAACTATTGAAAAATTGGAGAATTGGTGTTAATTTGTGGTCAAACTCTTACAGCGAAATGGTCAAGATTAAAATATACATCTTTCTCTGCAGCTTAATGGGGATGTTGCAATTAATCAAAGGGACTCAAGCACATAAGCTGATTGAAATCCTGCAAATTGCTGCAGACATCAAAGAAGTACAATCCAGATTTCCAGATAAGGAACTCGTTTCTTCTATGAACAAGATTTTCGAAAATTGCGTAAGTAGACTGAAAAAACTGGTACTGTCAAATGGGGCTAAGCGGGTCTGGGGGAAAATAGCTCATCTGCAACTTTAATTTTTTTCCAAATGTTAGAGTTTTTTAAAAACCTTTATTGCTTCAGTTTCATTTGTGTGATGGATCATATTTTCTATGACATGAACCAAATTTCGCAATGTTTCGCATTGTAAATTTAATTATTTTGTTGAAAAGTATCTTTTTTTTCGAAAATTATATTGTTTTGTTAAAAATTCGTCCTTTTGGGATGAAAATTCAATATTTTTGTTGCAATTTCTACTTTCTGTTGAAAATTGAACTCTTTTATTGAAAATTCAACTAGTTTGTTGAAAATTCACATTTGGTTAAACATTTAAGTATTTTGTTGAAAAATCATCTTTTTGTTCAAAAATTCAATTGCTTTGTTGGAAATTCGTCCTTTTGGTACGAAAGTCCAACAGTTTTGTTGAAAATTCTACTTTCTGTTGAAAATTTAACTCTCTTGTTGAAAATTCAACTTTTTAGTGGAAAATTTAACTATTTTGTAGAAAATTCCACATTTGATTAAAAATTCAATTATTTTGTTGGAAATTTAAGTATTAGCGTTAAAATTAAACAATTTTGTTGAAAATCCAACTAGTTTGTTAAAAATATAATTTTTTCGGTTGAACATCAACTATAAAATTTTCGGTTTTTAGTTGAGTTTTATTTTTTGTTTGAAAATTTAACTTTTTGTTGGAAATTTAACTCTTCTTTTGTTGAAAATTCAACTTTTTAGTAGAAAATTCCATTATTTTGTTGAAAATTTGACTCTTTTGTTGAAAATTTAACTTTTTGCTAGGAAGTTCAATTATTATGTTGAAAATTTATGTATTTGCTTTCAAATTCAACAATTTTTTTAAAAATTCAACTACTTTGTTCAAATATCTACTATAATATTTTCTGCTTTTTTGTTTTGTTTTGGAAATTCAACTATTTTCTTAAAAAGTCATCTTTTTGGTAAAAAATTTAACCTATCTATTGAATATTCGTTCTTTTGGTATTAAAATTCAACAGTTTTGTTAAGAATTAAAATCTTTTGTTAAAAATTCAATTTTTTAGTTTAAAATTTAACTATTTTTTTAACATACCACATTTGGTTAAAAATTTAATTATTTTGTTTGAAAATACAACTACTTTGCTCAAAAGCCATTTTTTTATTCGAAAATTCAATCGTATTCGTTGAAAATTCGTTTTTTTCTTTTATGAAAATTCAAAAGTTTTGTTAAAAATTCAACTTTTTTTTTTAAATTAAACTCTTTTGTTACAAATTCAACTTTTAAGTTGAAAATTTAACTAGTTTGTTGAACATTCCACATTTGGTCAAAAATTGAATTATTTTGTTTGAAAATTCAACAATTTTGCTGAAGAGTAATTTTTTTATACGAAAATTCAATCTCATTTGTTGAAATTTTTTTCATGAAAATTCAACAGTTTCATGAAAAATTCAACTTTTTGTTGAAAATTAAACTTCTTTGTTGAAAATTCAACTTTTTAGTTGAAAATTTAACTAGTTTGTTGAAAATTTTACTTTCTATTGAAAATTGAACTCTTTTGGTGAAAATTCAACTTTTTAGTTAAAAATTTAACTATTTTTTTTTCATTTCACATTTGGTTGAAAATTTAATTTTTTTTTTGAAAATTCAACTATTTTGCTGAAAAGTCATTTTTTTATTCGAAAATTCAACAGTTTTGTTAAAAATTCAACTTTTTGTTGAAAATTAAACTCTTTTGTTGAAAATTCAACTTTTTAGTTGAAAATTTAAATAATTTGCTGAAAATCAAACTCTTTTGTTAAAAATTTAACTTTTTAGTTGAAAATTTAACTATTTTGTTGAATTTTTCCACAAAAGACAAAGTTTCAACAAAATACAGAAATTGCCACCCAAATAGTTGAATTTAAAAATTATTATTAAATAATTAAATAATTATAATTAAAAAATGTAAAATTGTAAAATTAGTTTCCAGTAGTAAAAAAATTAATTTTCAACCAAAGAAAAATTAATTTTCAATAAAAAAGATAATTTTCTACCAAAAAAGAATAATTTTGTAATAAAATACATTAATTTTCAATTTTTCCACAAAAGACAAAGTTTCAACAAAATACAGAAATTGCCACCCAAATAGTTGAATTTAAAAATTATTATTAATAGTTAAATTTTCAGTTAAAAAAATAATTTACAATAAATGATAACAAAATAGTTAAATTTTGAACAAAAAAAAAAGAACAGTTTTTTCAACTAAAATGATGGATCATCTACCAAAAAAATGCATTTTTAACAAAGCCCAATGTTCTAGTATGATTAAAAATTGTAAAATTGTAAAATTTATTTTCAGAATAACGAGAACGACGCGAGTAGTAACAGCGACAGTGCCAGGAGCCGGAAACGTCAGCGGTGGTTCAGACGAGCTTCGAGAATCAATGCAAAAAATAGTCGACCAATTCATGGTTGAAGAGAGAAAGGCCCAGTGAAGTGTCGCTTTACCTTTGACGAACTTTGAGCAAAGTCAAATTCTTGACACTCGGCAAAAAAGGGCAAACATTTTAACATAAGCTTCGGAAAAAAAGCGCACTCGTATGAATTTATCTCGATACTTCCTCGCATCGAGTTCAATCTCATACTCCTGAAAAAGCTAAAAAAATTGTTGGTATTTCGTACCTTGGCCTAATGGCAAGAAATCGAATTTCTTTTAACAAAAAAATATATCCTCATTGCTAGATAGACTAGCTTTGTGCTAGTCTCTGCTACGCCAGCCCGTCCAATGCTTTTCTTTTTAAAGTAAAAGGGGGAAAAATTGCTTCGCTTCCATCAAGAAATGTTTACCCTTGAATGTCGCTTTGAAAAATGTGTGCAGATAGATTGTTATTAACATACGAATATGTTTCTAAAAAAAATTAAGTATTCTCCTGAAGTTGCTCGCTGTTCAAAGATAGACTTAGGAGTGTCTAAGTCGATTCTTTTGGGCAATAAAAAAAACGACATTGAAAGCTACTCGCGATTTTTAAAAAATAGCCTCTTGCTGTCACGCAAAGTACAAACGATCATAAAGCACAACAATCTCGAGACTCTGATACCGTTTTTGATTTGAGCGATAGCAAGAAGTATTTCAGACGATCAGGATATATATGTACATTTAAATTATTTAATGACTATTTCCTAACAATTTTTCATTGTGTATATTTATAATTATTTACTTAGTGTAACTTATACAACTGTACTATTTAAAAGAATTGTAATAATTACTCGATCATGATATGAGGAATATTTTATTTATATAATGGAGATAATGACTGTTTTAAATTGTTAATTTTCTCGCATAAATTTATGGGATATGAAATGATATGATATATTCTGAGGAGAATATTTTATGCAAAAGCTATCAAAACGAGAAGCATAATTATGGCGGACAGTAAGTCGAGAAAGATTCAGTGACATTAGCTGCAATTTACGTCACTGTTTTCAAAATATGGGAGAAAAATCGTATATATATATATATATATATAATATATGAATTATAAATCTCCTGTTATAAATAATATTCTATTAATATATACATTATATTGAGAAATACAATGTCTACGCAAACCAAGATTTATAAATTATTATGCAATAGACTTGCCTAGAGCCCACCCGACTTAAGGACCAAAGGCACAATCACATGCATTAAATAAAATACCGTAAATGCTCCTGTGTAAATCTGTAATGTTTAATAAATCTTTCATGATTGACATGGTACTAGTATTCCAATCTTTTTCCCCTTTCGAAATTACAATTTAGTCCGAATGAGAAGTTTTGTACCCGAATATAAGCCGCACCCGGATATAAGCCGCACCCCAATATTAGAGCTCTTGAAGACGAAAAAAGGTGCGGTTTATATGCGAGTAAATACGGTAAGTTTAAAAACATACTAGACGTTTTATAAATGAAAAAAAGTTTTTTTTAAGATGAAGTATTGTCTACAAATAAATAAAACAATATTTTGATGTAAAACACTTTTTCAATATTTATTCTAGCCATACAAATATTGAAGTTACCTAATGTAAGTACTAATTGGAATTCACCAAGTTAAAACATTTTTTCAATACCATGAAGATTACAAAATAATATTAGTAATAATATAACATAGAAATTGCAAATAACTATTTATTTGTTAAAAGTTTTAGAACACTTAAATTCGACTTGAAATTAAATTCTGAGGATTGAGAACAAGAAAATATATATTATCGGTTTGATTTAAATTTATATAAATATAATTTTTATAAGATTCTTGAGATAATTAAATTTTCGAAAATGTTTCCAAGTTTTTAAATATTTCTATTTAAAACGTCTTAAATTCCTAAAAAATATTTTCAACTGACTCGAATTTTTCTTAAAATTTTGGAAAATCATTCGAAATGTAAAAAAAAATTGCCTTACAATCTTCTAAATTTTACCAGGAATTTTAAGAAAATTTCTTTATTCTTTTGAAACCTTTCGAAATTCTTTTAAAGCTTCTAAAGTTTATTTTTGAAATCTTTAAAAATCTACATTTCTAAAAATCTTTTAAAGTTTAAAATTCTTTTTGAATCTCTTCAATTCTACTAAATATTTCTTGAATTGATAAGAACTCATTTTTTTTTGGTTCAAAATTAAGCTATTTGGTTGAGAATTCATGTATTTTGTTGAAAAATCTTATTTTTTTGTAGAAATTTAATCTCTTTGATTTGAAATTCAACTATTTGGTTAAAAATTCACCTATCTAGTTTAAAATGGAATATTTTTACTATGAACTGTAGGAATTTGAAACGGTTCAAATTGAATTTAATGCAGGTACAAAATTCATATATTTCGTGTAAAAGTCGTTTTTTTGGGTAGAAAATTAATCTCGTTTGTGAAAAATTAAACTTATTGGTTAGAAATTTACCTATTTGGCAGCAAATTCATATATTTTGTTAAAAATTCGTCTTTTTGGGTAGAAAATTATTCTCGTTTGTTAAAAGTTCAACTTTTTGTTCTAGAATTCAACTATCTTGTTAAAAATTCAACTTTCTTGATCGAAAATTAGCTTCTTTGTTAAAAATTCATCTTTTCTGATTCAAAAGTTCACTGTTTTCTAAAAAATTGAACTTTTCAGCTTCAAAATTTTACGTATTGGAAAAAAAATCATTTTTCATGGTAGAAAAGTCATCTTTCTTGGTTGAAAATGAACTTTTTATTGAAAATCCAACTACTTCTAACAAATTTTTCTTTCTGTCTAGAAAATTCAAATATCTGATTTAATTTCAATATTTTTTATTTGAAAATTGGACCATTTGATTGACAAATTTTTGAATAATTTAGCTATTTGGTTAAGCTCATCATTTTTATACGAAAATTCAAATATTTGGTTAAAAATTCATCATTTTGGATTAAAAATTAATCTTGTATGGTGCAAAAGTAATCCTTCTTGGTTGAAAATTTACCTTTCTTGGTTCAAAAGTAACTTGTTTGTTAAAAATTCAACTAACTTTGAAAAAATTAGTTTTTTTGGTTTTAAAATCAATCCATTTGGTTGTTAATTCAACTGTTCAGTTGAAAATTATTATTATTATTTAAAAGTCGTTTTCTTGTGTTGAAAATTCATCTCTTTAGGTAGAAAATCTTTTTTTGGTTGAAAAGTGAACTATTTTGTTGACAAGTCAATTTTTAGCCAACACTATATATCCAATTAAAAATTTTTTTTCAGATAAAAGCTTTGGTAATTTTGAAAAGATTGGTGTGATTAAATTTTTCTTAAAATTGTTTAAAAATTTGTTATTCAACAACAAAGCTGAAATTTTTTTAACTTTTCCCAAGTGCCATTTCTTCTAAGAGATTCAAATTGATCAAAGAAGATCTTAAAACAGTGTTACAACTATATTGGAATAATTTCCAATTGGTTAGAAAAATTTAAAAAAATTGTCATTATGTTATAAACAAATTAATGAAGAAAAGTAATTTTTGGTATTGGCAATGTTTAGCTCATTGCAATGAATATATTTTGTATAAAATCTGAGAGAAATGAATGTTCTACTACCATTCATTAAGAAATTGTTTTTTATTGTCATTAGGAAATTCATTAAGTAATTGTTTGAACAATGTTTATAAACAAATTCACAGTTTGGCGACTTTTCAATGAATAGGCTCGATCTTTGTTTACGGAATCAACTAGGGATGTCTTTCCGATGACTCTGTACTATTATGATTTGCAAATTGACAACTATTGCTTATTATTTGAACGATTTTTATAAACAAATTCACAGTTTGGCGATTTTTCAATGAATAGGCTCAATTTTTGTTTACGGAATCAACTACGTAAGAACGTCCCTTCACTGGTGATTGCTGGAGAGATTGATCAGCGACCTGGGTCAGAGGAAATCGATTTGTCCTAATTGAATAATAATAAAAATAATGATAATAAATAAATAAAGCAAGCCACCCTGGTTATAGTTTCATCCAAGTTTCTGAAATTGCAATCTATCATATGAAGTCTCGGAGAGTGGCGATGCACACCTTTGATAAAAAGAATATCCATTCTGCGGGTGCGGCGCTCCTTTATTTCTTTGTCGAAGGTTCTCTGGGGCGAATAAAGTAAAAATACTGCGATGATACACACAGTAACGATTTTGCCCCTAGCGCTTCATAAAATAAACTTCAAACAGGTTTTTCCACTTTATTATACGTTTTCCAAAGAATTTAATCGAAGAAAAGTAACGTCTTGTTCTAATCGGCTTTATAAACTCTGAACAAAAATTTAATTCGAGGGAACAGATACTTTATTGGCTCTGAAAAATATTTTAATCGTTTTTCGAAAGATTATGAAAGCATCTAAGCATTATCAAAAGTAGTTTTTGAGAATTTTAAAAATTGGTTATTTTTTATGGCAGGTTTTTATTTTCAGAAGTTTTTATTTTTAAGTGTTAGGATTGGTTAAAATTTGAACACATAGGTTTTTATTTGGGATTGATTAGGGGCTTATAGGCTCTTGTTTAGGGTGATCGTAGGCCAGGCAAACCCTGGATCAAAAAAAATTTGCGAAAGTCAGGGAATTTCTGTAAGAAACACTACATTCGCTAAATTCTGTTTTATAGGACCCATAAGGTTTCAGGATATTTTAAAAGATTCCAAGAGATTTTATGTGATTTCTGAAGATTTCAAGGATTTTAAGGGAATTTTAAGAAATTCCAAGAAATATTTTTCTTACATTACTTTTCAAAAGCTTTACACATTTTTAGGGTCTTTTGAAAGATTCCAATAAATTTTAAATGGATTTTAATAACTTGAAGGTATTCAAAAGGATTTTAAAAATTGTAGAGGATCTTTAAAACTTCCAAGGAATTTTCAGGAGCTTCAAAAAGCTTCCAATACAATACAATACAATACAATACAATACAATACAATACAATACAATACAATACAATACAATATAATATAATATACGTAGAGTATACGGATCCGGCATTTTTTGCCGGATTTTAATTTTCTGTTCCGACATATTTTGCCCGATTTTAATTTTCTGTTCCGGCATTTTTTGCCGGATCTCAATTTTCTCTTCCGGCAAGGCACCCCTGTGACTGGTTACAGAAATAATGTTGGTTTAAACTCCTACCCCTTTCCAGCGTCTCATGGGGGGCGGAAAGGCACCCCTGTGACTGGTCACAAAAGTTACCGTTCTATTACCACGAATTTCTAAAATTTCCTTAAATTATCACATATTTCCATCCATTACCATGATTTAAAAAATTTATGAAAAGTTTTATGAATCACCATAATTTCTCAAATTCATGGAAACTTATCATTATTGTGAAAATTTATGAAATTTTTGAAAAAATAATGAAATTTGTTGCAATTTATGAAGTTTGTGGTCATTTATGAAATTTGTAGAAATTTATTAAATGTGTTGAAATTTATGAAGTTTGTGGCAATTTATGAAATTTGTGCAAATTTACGAAAGTTGTGAAAATTTGTGGAAATTTATGATAATTTACGAAAAATTATGACCTTATTAAAAATATGCCGTGAGAGAAAACTAAAATCCGACAAAATCTGCCAGAAGAGGAAATTAAGATCCGGCAAGGAATACGGATACATACAGATGACACATAACCTCCACCTGCCATTGTCCGAAATATTTTTGCAAACATTAATTTTTTAACTCGTTGCAATTAATCTAGAATTGCTTGGAATTAATAATAAATAGTTTGGAATTCATAATAAATTCTTTGGAATTCAATTTAGTACACGATAAAATATTCCGGAAGAGAAAATTAAGATCCGGCAAAATATGCCGAACGAGAACATTAAAATCCGGCATATTTTGCCGGAACAGAATACTCGACCTATAATATATTATATATATATATGTATATATCTTCTCTCCTTGAATTTATTGAAATCCGGAGAAATCCCTTGCAATAAAATTTTATTTATTCCATGAAATAATAGTAATAATATTTCCATCAGTTGAAATCCCTTGAATGTTCTCTAGAAAGCCCGTAAAATCTTTGAAAATCCTTCAAAATGCTTTGAAATCCCTTAAAAATTTGTATATCTCTTATAATCCTTTAGAATCCCTTAAGATCCATTGAAATATTTGAAAAAAGTAAAAATCCATTTCAAAAAGTATGAATCATTTGAAAGCCCTTGAATATAATTTAAATCAAACTTATTTATTACATTTTTCCAAAGAACCATTCAAATCTATACAAATATTTGAAATCTCTTCAAATCCTTGAAGATTTAATAAAATCCTCGAATCTTGTAAAATTCTTTAAAATACTTAAAAATCTTTGGAATCACTAGAAATCGCTGGGAATCCCTAGAAATTGTATTTGCTTTATTTTCCAAAGTTCACTAGAAATCCCTCACAATCTTTGGAAATCCTACAAAATTCTTTGAAATCTCTTGACATCTTTGAAAAAAGCAGAAATCCTCTGAAATCCCTTGAAATGTTTCAAAATTCCTTGAAATCCGTGCAAATATTTTTAATCCCTTGAAAACCGATGCAATCTTTTAAAATTAGGAGAAATATTTAGAAATATTTAGAAAATATTTAGGAATCTTATGGAATCCCTTAAAATACCTTTAAATCCCTTGAAATCTTTGAATTCGCTAGAAATTCCTTCCATTCTAATTTAATTTATTTTCCAAAGTTCACTAAAAATTTCTCGAAATCTTTGGAAATCCTACGAAATTCTTTAAAATCCCTTAGAACTTCTGAAATCTCTTGAAATCTTTTGGAAATCCTTAAAATCCCCACAAATGTTTCGAAGTATTTAAATTTGCAAAGCTCACTCCAAATGTTTTTAAATTCCTGTAAATCCGTGAAAATATTTTTAAATCCTTTGAAAGCCAAAAAATTTTTACATTCTCATCTCAATGAGAAGGTATTGGTTTTATTTGAAAAATGACTTTCGCGGATTCAATCAAATCTCGACGTTTTGAGACCCCCTGAGTCAGAAAAAACAGTTTTTACTAAGGTGTCTGTCTGTCTGTCTGTCCGTCTGTCTATCTGTCTGTAGTCTGTAGTATCGTGTAGGCACGATAACTTTCGAAAGATGCATCAGATTAGATTGTGCTTTGGCACACTTTTTGAAGGCCTGAAAAGAAAGTACGAGTTCGTTAACCAGCTATTTTGGATCAAAATTAAAAAAGTGAGCACATTTTGAAAATTTTTTGGACTACTTTTTTTAAAAATTTGAAAAATTCTATGTACGTTTGCTAGTAGTAATCTAAGAGACAGACAATTTATCATCGTGACATTTTTTGATAAAATGAAAATTATCAGAGTTATAGCATTTTCAAAATCCCAAAAAACAAACGGAAATTAATATTTAAAGCCGAGAAATGCATAATATGGAAAAAAGTCAAGACAAGAAAAACGTTTCTTTTTGAGAGGCCTACAAGATTATCATAACAAATTTTCGAATTCTTGCGAAAAATCGAAAATTAAAATTTTGATCGCACAAAAAATAATGAAAAATTCCATTTTGCGATCAAAATATGCAAGATACAAAAAAAGATGAAGATAAAAAAATCGTGCAACCAAAAAAAGTTGTACAAATTTATTATTAATCACTTTTTGATAGGACGCGTAGTTTTTGTTTTATTCGTGAAATATAACACCTCATTTGCCCTCATCCAATTATTCAAGTCTGACATTGATTTTACACCTCATTCAGCAACATCGTTTACAACCTTGAGTTGTCTGAACAATGGGACATTGATTGATATGAAACTTGCAGCAAACTCTCCGAACATGCATTAGATTTTAAATATATAGGTAAGATTTGTCTCATATTTGGAGGAAATTTTTTTCACGAACCACACAAAATGGGGGGAGGGCAGCCGGTGCATGCCCTTTATTCAAAAGTCAATTTTTTGGACCACCCCATGGTGTAAGCTCGGAAATTGTTGCCTATTCCCTAGAATTATTATGAAAATAATTCTCGCTTTGCAATTATGAAGCAATAACTTAAGAAAATACGTTGACCTTGGAGAATGTGACGTATAGTCTATTTGAAAGTTTGACAATGCAGTCTTCTTATCGCCCAAATGAAAATGTTGCATGATCGCGTACTTTTCTTAAACTTTTATTTTTATCATGTCTTCGATTTCAAACTTTTCTAAATTAACATATACAACGTCGAATAAAATAATCTATTTTCACTGAGCAATTAATTGTTTTCTACTATCGTATTATTAATATTTCGACTCATCGAATTTTTTTTACTAATCTTCAGTGCATCTCTTTTCTCTAACCGAATTAGTATTATTTCACTATTACTGTTTAGCAACTTAGTAGTACTTCCCCAAATAAAAAATAGGAAAAAAGCACGGCCGTAACTGAGTTTTTCAAGTGTCAAGCGATTTTACTATTTTATTATAAATTTATATTGTAGATGTACTGTAAATATTAAATCAAAAGCAGGAATTATTGTTGTAATGAGTAAAAGTAGTTCCAGAAAATCCGTATATTTAAAAAAAAAAACATCAGTTCAAATTCTGGATGGGTCCTAATAAGATGATTGCAGCGCTGATAAAATGATCTTATCAGTATATGCAAAGCAAATAATTATCATAGCATGCGTTTAGCAGAAGGTGAATTTCATATCAGTTATGTGGGAGCGACAATTGTGTATCTAGTGAAAATTTAATAAAGTATAATCTGAAAGAACAGAAAAGATAAAATTATTCTGTGAATTATAAAAATTCACCAAAATATCACCTTATATAAAATTTTCATCCCGAAATTTTTGAAAGGATTTGTCGTTAAATCTGATAACGAATGAACGCAAGCGACAAGTGTCGTATTTTTAGCATCGCTGGAATTTCTGTTCTACGACTAAACATTCTTCATGATTATTTAACCCTTACGTAATATATTTTGGTTCTTGCGACATATTTGGAGAGCAGGACTTCATCAATTTCATAATTTTTAACTAGAAATTTCTCGATTTGGCAATACGTATTAAGCAAAATTTCAAAATTTGTATTTTGCTGAAAATGTCCTTAAATTTAAAGCTAGGTACTTTTTAAATCGTTGAATGAAACATATTTAACATAGGCGAGTTTAACGCTATCTAAAAATTAGAGCGGTTTTTATTTGAAATTTGTAGAACTGATATGTAAGTTTAAGTTAGTTAAATTATACTAATGACTTGTAATTTTAAGAATTCAATTGGAGAGAAGTTGGCCGGGAAAAATTAATAAAAGACTACTTGTTTCATTGACTCTTATATTAACTAATTCCATAGTGGACAACGATTAATTGCCTAATCAATATGTATAAATTTATTGGCGGCTGTATATATTAATTAAAGAAGGCTATAGAAATAAAAAGCGTAAAACATAAAATGTTTTGACATGAAAACGCTATTGTGTATTATTTTCATCCTCATTGAAAAAATAAGACGCAATATTCTGAAACTTGTCAATAGTCAACGCTACATGGTTCTTGATCATACTACGTCACCTCTACCAACATAAGGTATTATTTACAAGTTATTGCCGCAAAGAGAAAAAATGAGAATTCTTTACACACTTAATCTATCGCGCCCCTAATTATCGATAATGTCAATAATCGCTTGAATGTGTGTGTGTGTTTGCAAATCACAAAAATACTACGCAATTCGATAAAACACAATAACAAACCTGACACGGAAGAATTACTCAAAATGATGACTATTTGATTTTAGTAAAAACTGAAAAAATAACTGCATGATTTTTTTCAACTTGTTTAAACTATTGTCGTGTGGTGCCCTAACCAGATCTCTATTATGCATCATCAAGGAAATTAAAGATATTCTGGAACGACAGAATATTTCGACACTAGAAGATTGACCCCGAAAATTCGGGAAAAGAAATAATAGATTTCATGTTCAATTGTTTTGTCAGAAATTCAGTTTAGGTTTCAGTATAAAAGATGCCTAGGAGGAAATAAATAACTTCTTACTATTTCATTAGTATTTTTTTATTTGATCACTTCTTGCACACTATTTTTGAAAACTCACATATCGAGAATCCAACCTTACTACGTGTACCGAAATTTCATGAAAAATTTATTTGTATTCGTAGACTTTAGCTGGACAATTTTTCTGATCCGTCTCCACCAACAAATTTTTGTTCAGCTTGTTTTTGTCAAGAACTTCAAGAGCCTTATTGAGAACTGATGGTGGTGGGTTTTGTTGTCTTGCCAAAATCCAAAAGTTTTTAAAACTGCGAAAAATTAATCATTTTAATGTACAGTGGCCTGTAAATATTCAAATGAAGGTAAAAAAAGTAGTGAATATCTTACTCTGAAACTTTTGGATCAGCGCAAGAGAAAACGACCGAATAGGTGTCATAGTCGGTGCCCAATATATAATGTCCGGTATCTTTACTTTGCTTTGGGAATCGAACCCGCGCCAGCGTGGCTGCCAAGGCTGCAGTATTGAAACATTGGACAATCACTATACCATCTAAGCCACGATGACTCCCTGTTCGTTTCTTTTTTGTTTGTTAGAAAATTAATCTTTTTGGCGCAAAATTTATTTTTCTTATTGAAAATTTTACTACTTGGTTGAAAGTTGAACTATTTTGTAAAAAATTCCATGTTTTGTTGAAGATTCATCATTCTAGTTGAAAAATCATCTCTTTAGTTGAATATTTAACTATGTTGTTGAAAATTCGTTTTTTTTTCTGTTGAAAATTAATTTTTTTAACTGAAAATTTAAGTATTCCATTTTCAGTTGAAAATTCGTCTTTTTTGGTAGAAAATGAATCATTTTTCCGCAAAATTCTTTTATTTTAATTCAACTACTTGGTTCAAAGTTGAACTGCTTTGTTAACAAAATTATTTTTTAGTGCAAGATTCATCATTTTATTTGAAAATTAATCTATTTGGTTGAAAATTGATCTTGTTTAGTTGAAAATTGAACTGTCTTGTTCAAAAATTCGTTTTTCTTTCTTTGAAAATTAATCTTTATTTAGTTAAAAATTAAACTTTTTGATTGCTAATTAATCTTTTTTTAGTTGAAAATTAAACTTTTTTGTTGAACATTCGTCTTTTTTGGTAAAAAATTAATCTTTTTGGTTGAAAATTGAACGCTTCAATATAAAATTATTTAGTTCTCAAAATTTAAAACTTCAAATTATATTTTCAGAATATATGGAAGTTGTCACTGCATCATATAAAAAACACAGTGAAGAATGTGTGACTGAAATTAAAAAAGCCCTAAAATCTCTAGAAGAAATGCTTCTTACAGAGAAAGGATTGAAAGCCATTAAGGAACAATTTAAGTAATTGTTACAGTATTAATAAAAAAAAATTAATCATAACATAATATTCAAATGCACATGAAAAAAACATTTATAAATAGAATTGTATAATATTTTACATGTCAATAACATCTCTTCTTCATTTTTAGTCTTTGTAATCTACCAGATACTTCAACTGTCAGTGGTTACGGAACTCTAATTAATTTACTGACCTATGTATGTACACTTAAAATTGTAAAACTCTATATCTATTTTTGATAATAACATATTTGTGCTTCCAAAACTTGACTTTTTTTATTAATATTAATTAATTAATTTTGACAGGATATTGTAATTGCGGTGCAACGAAATAATGTACCTTATATTTGTCAAAGAATGACCGACAAAAGTTTGGAAACTTCACTTGAACGATTGTCTCAATTTTATCGCAATTCAAAAGATTGTATCCATGCGGATTATGACGTCGACGTCTGTACTTTGAAATATGAGCTCTGGAATCCAAATACACAATGGGGTAAGAATTATATTCTACTATGAAATCTGCATTTAAATTTCAAATTACATTGAAACCTGGATTTAAGTACAGTTTTGGCCATAACCTACAGTGGCCTTGATCATAAATCGAGGGAATCCAAACGTGAACATTCAGGGCTGTGTGAACCATTTCTGTTGAATTTGGACGCATGCTAGTTTTTTTTTTCTCAAATGCGAACTGAATCAATAGAACCCAATGAGAAAACTCAACTATTTTTCATTGAAAGTTAATTATTTTTAATTGGAAAGTCTACTATTATGTTTTTGGTTCAGAATTCATCTCTTTTCGTTACAAATTGTACTATTTGGTTAAAGATTGAATTATTTTGTTCAAAATTCGATTTCTTTTAATGAAAATTATTATTTTTTTAACTAAAAATTTAACTATTGTAATTTAACTATTGTAAATTCTTCTGTTTCAGTAGAAAATTAGTTTTTTTGATCGAAAATTCATCTATTCATTGAAAGTTGAACTATTTTGTCAAAAATTTGTCTTATCCGTTGAAGTTTAATCGCTTTGATTTAAAATTCAACTATTTGTTATTGTTGAAAACTTTTTATTGAAAAATCCCCTTTTTGGGTTGAAAATTCTATTCTTTCCGTGGAAAATGAATCATTATAATTATATTTTAATTCAATAATTCACTCATAGAGCTTCTTCCGGAAAATGTTGTTCTTTTTTTTTTTTAAATCAAAATGAAATGTTTTGCGCCTGAAACCGGCAATCTGGAGCAGAGTCTCTTCGCCTACTTTGAATTGCCGGTTTCAGACGCAAAAAAAAAAAACTTTATTTTCGATTTAAAAAAAGAATGGCGCAGCATTTCCAGAAAAAGCTGTATATGTTCCAGTACATATTGTATATATGCCTTTAGATTATGTGGTCGGTGGAAATATTACATCAAACAATTCATCCTTGTAGATGTAATTTGGTGACCAATTTGGCAGGTTCTAAACTCTGAGTCGTTTTGAAGCATCTTAACCTACCCATTTAAAAATATTCGTTTGCTCCATATTTATTTCCACATTTTCATTTACATTTCCTGTTGAACAATTTTTCTAATTTTTCATGATTAGTAAGGCTTTGGGTGTTTCAAACTTGTACCGAATATGGTTATTACATAACAACTGACTCTCACAACTCAATGTTTGGTGCCTTCAATGTGACGCTAGAGTATCACACACAGTTTTGTCAAGATGTATTCGGATACAAGTGAGTTAACATAATTTTTTAACAAAACCTCGTGAAGAGAAAGATCAACTTAATATCACTTTAAGATCAGTTTCAAATGGTCATCGCCCGACTCGCACCCGCTGACCAGCTAAGTATACCCCCACCATTGCGCTAAGCGAGTTTATATATATATATATATATATATATAATTAGTGAACACATATATTTACCAGAACGAAGGTAATAATGGCCACAACGAGGTAATGATCCACTCCTACATTCACCTCTTACGCAGCTCCTCGAATACAAATCTGAATAGAAGTGTATACAACCCATTCAGCGAGAAATATTTTTTTTTGCATACCAATTTTTCAATTGAAAATATTTTTATTCCATTATAATTGGAAAGTGCAACTAGTTCTAGAATAGTAGACTTTTCTTTAGAAACGTATAGCACTCTCCAAATCTGAATTAGTATAAAACTACTAATTGGCAGTAGTTTTATACTAATTAAAATAGTGCCTATTCGTTTGTAGGGAATTATTAAGAATCTACTCATTTATTAAGTAAAAATAACTCACTAAATAAGTTAGCAACTATATCTACTGAAGGAATTGATAATGCTACTACTAAACAAATTGGTAAATTTATTGCTGATTACCGTTTTAAAGGGTAGTTTCAAGTAAATTTAACATTTTTTTTTTCAATGAAGGAAATTTTATTAAAATATATTCATACATTATTAAATCGGAAATACGCGAAATGAAAACACATTTAATCCAATACCCAACCCAGGCCCAGCAGGACATAACAGCACCAACGATACACAAATATTACCCACATACATATCTTTACCGTATATTCAAGGTTTGTCAGAAAAAATGTCTAGCATTCTCAAATCCTTCAAGATTAAAATAGCCTTCCGTAATGTTAATTACCTCAAACCAAATTTCAAATCCAAAAAAGATCCAATTCCAAAAAAAAACCCTCAAATATTGTCTACAGCATTCCCTGCATTGACTGTGAGGCAGTATACATAGGCACCATAAAACGACCGCTACATACACGCATAACAGAACACACAAAAGCCGTTTCGAAAACCTCCAAACAAATGCACAGCAATGACAAAACATGCATGGATGTAGGACCATCGTTTTGATTTTAAAAACCCGAACATTTTAGAAAAAACAGAATACTACAGTAAAAGAATGATTTTAGAAATGGCTCATATAGTCAGCAATCCTTCAGCAATCAATCAAATGACAGACACGAGGAACTTGTCAATATTTTATTACCCTCTTTTAGAAAACAGCAAATTTTAACCTTGAGCGTAAAAGACAACATACCAAAAAATAATAGTTGAAATTTCAATTGGAAAATGTTTAAAAAAGAAATGAATTTTCAAGGAAATAGTTAAAATTTCAACGAAAGAAATGAAATTTGAAACAAAAGGATGAAGTTTTCATTAATAAGATTACTTTTACATTTAAATAAAAGACAACATAACAAAAGTATAATAGTTGAATTTTCACTTGAAAATTTTTTGGAAAAAAAACGAATTTTCAACAAAAATAGTTTAATTTCTAAACCAAAAAATGAATTTTGAACCAAAAAGATGAAGTTGCCATTATTACTATTACTTTTCTACACTTAAAAATACGATTTGGTTAAATCAACCAAGTTTTTGTTGGTATAATATTAAAATTTCACATTTGATTTTATGAAAAAAATTTTTTTTTTGTATAATATTTAAATTTTCATTTAAAAAATGTTTAAAAAAATAAAATAAACGAATTTTCAACCAAAGAAATAAATTTTGAACCAAAAAAAAAATTAAGTTTCAACTAATAACATTACTTTTATACATTTCTATAAAAGGCAACATAACAAAATATAATAGTTAAAATTTCAATTGAAAAATGTTTGAAAAATCAAATTTTCAACATAATAGTTACATTTCTAACCAAAGAATTGAAATTTGAACCAAAAATATGAAGTTGCAACTAATACGATTACTTTTCTACACTTAGAATACAATTTGATTTAATGAACAAAATTTTTGTTGGTATAATATTTACAATTGCACTTTAAAAAATGTTTTAAAAAACGAATTTTCAACCCAAAAAATGAATTTTTAACCAAAAAATATGAAGTTGCAACTAATAAGATTACTTTTATACATTTATATAAAAGACAACATACCAAAATATAATAGTTAACAAATTTTCAACATAATAGTTAAATTTCTAATCAAAGAAATGAATTTTCAAGCAAAAAGATTATGTTTTAACTAATAAGATTACTCTTCTATACTTAGAATACGATTTGACTGAATCGACAACATTTTTTGTTGGTATAATATTAAAATTTTCACCTTGAAGAATGTTTAATAAAACGAATTTTCAACCAAATAAGTGAAATTTGAACCAAAAAAAAGATGAAGTTTCAGTAAAATAAAATAAAAATAACTTAGTAAAATGAAATTAAAATCGACAAGAAATAACTTTCCTTTAAGATTATGTATATGTATCGAAGAGTGGTTTCTCTCACATTTTTATATCCGTCCCTTCCTGTCCAATACGCCAACTTAGTCGTTACCCCGCTATCTTAAAAAAAGGTCCACTTTTCCTCTCCATACAAAACTCTATGTTGAAAAAACTTCTTCCACTTATCGCTAAAGAACACTAACCAAGGCATCAGTTTTCATCCACTTTTCAAACGAAATAGACGTCTAAACTGAACTGCTCTACATTTCAGTCTGTCAGAATGCATACGCATTAGAATTTTCACAAGGTAGGTTGACGAAAATCTGTTTAATTTCAATTCGAATTTCAAATTTCGATAAAATCTCTCATTTGCCAGTTAATTTGATTACATTTTAAATTTTAATTGCTGCTTATAACAAATAAGTTCACCCAACTATTATAAGGACAAAACATTTTTGCGGACTCTGCTACGATCGCCCGTCCTGTAAAATTCAGCTTTGACGCATTAGGCCCCTTTCTTCGCGGACGGTCACAAGTATAGTGGTCGGTAAGGGGATACAATAAATAAAAAAGAGACAGCACATATTGGGGTAACTAAACAAAAGGATTTTTGAATCTGAACATGCACACTAGCCTAAGTTGTACTTTCTAGTCAACAAATTAAAAAAAAAAGTAAAAATCTGATATGAGTTAGAGGCCCCCTATTAAAGTTTTGTCTTTTTTTATTGATTTATTGTTCTTATATTCTCAATGCCTTGAAAATGCATGTATTAAATTTTTATACACATAAAAGTATCCCCTTTCATATTACTTGCTTCACTTCGCATCACTTTTTTCTCAGTTTTCCATAATAAATAATTTTGTTTAATTTACTTATTGTATTTTGTATTTAGCACATCGTATTTTAAATTCATATGAAAAATGTGAACCGATTAAGATAAAATTATTATTTTCCTTAAAAATGAGTTTGAAAATATCCGATTAAAAAATTATTTTTTTTTAATAAAGAGGTACAATTTACGCTAGTGT
Source organism: Andricus grossulariae (assembly GCA_011634705.1). Lineage (NCBI taxonomy): Eukaryota > Metazoa > Arthropoda > Insecta > Hymenoptera > Cynipidae > Andricus > Andricus grossulariae. The sequence continues at coordinate 72,354,667 of JAABKJ010075445.1, read as the reverse complement.
GACTGTTTAGATTCGAAAATAATATTTTTTTCTCTAGAAAATGAATCATCCTAGTCCAAATATAGCCCAGGCAATCGGTACTTTTCCCTGGAAAAAAGGCTGCAGAGATGAAAATTGGTAATATAATACATTTCGACATCCTGAAAAGTACACTAAATTTGCGAAAACCCCCATCTTAAGCTTTCTCGCCGTTTTGAAAAATGGCGCCCAAAATCCGTTTTATCGGAAATATCTCCTGTTTGATGCATCCTAGAAGAAAAAAGTCTGAATACAAATTAAAGTGGATAAAATTTAATACAACTTTTGGTGAAATAATTGTTTTATAAAATACATATTTTCAGAGTTAAGTGCCTTGTTATGAGTTGTGTATTTATGAAGGCTGCATAATTGTCCTATTATCACCTGAAATTGAAGTTATTATAGATTAATTATTAATTTTTAGTATTATTATTAATATTAGTATAATATTTTACTATTATCATTATTGTTCTCGTTGTTTTTATAATAATAGTAATAATAATTATTATTGTCAATTGAAGGGTCGGGGAACAAAAGGGCCTATCCCCATTTTTCCAAATTTTTTAGCACGGGCCTAACCCAAGGAGGTACAGGCGAACAAATGGGCCCAACCCCGAGCACCAAGCATTCACTCGGCTTAGTTCCGCCTTGTCTGCGGTGTAATTCTATACATAAATACTAGCAAATACAATAATAATTTTTCAATGAATATATTTGTTATGTTGTGAACAATTGATTAATTATTGTCTAGTACATTTTTCTGGGCCTGATCTATTATATTGAGTGATACTTTATTTTCGTTATATTACTATTGATTTTGATATCGTTTATTGTTATTGTTGTAATATTGACGATGCTCGACCGGAATGAATTCAATCATTCGACGGAGATCGTTTTTTTCTCCGCGGAAAGTTCTTTCGGTGTCACTTGCATCAAAGGAATCTTGTCAAAATCCGCAATGGTTTTTCCTGTAAATGTAACAAAAAATGCACACGATTTTTATACGCTGGTAGAAAAATATTTTTTCAAAACAATGACAGCAGTGAAAAGAATAGGCGCCCTCTAAATTTTTTCGAGTGAAAGATTTACTCAATATGAGTGAAAATTCTGCAAATCTAGCTTCAGTGAAAATGTGACTCTAAATTAGTGAAAATCCACTCATTTCAGAGTAATATTTCACTCTTAAACATGAGTGGATTCCACTTATTTTTAACCGTGAAATATCACTGTAAAACAAGTGGAAGTTAAGTCATTTAGAGCGAAATTTCTACTTGAGCTCGTTTTGCATGATTTTTACTCATTTTTATGTGAAAATCCACTTGAGGAAATTTATAGAGCACTTTTTTACAGCGTTGGAAAAACGAAAAAAATACTGCAGATTGAAGAAGCTACTATTTTAGTGAAATCATTCGATTTGAAAAAACTTCTGGACATTGAAAAGTTAATAAATTATATTGGAAATTCCCAAAAATATAGAAATTTTGAAAACATTATATTTAAAAGATTCAAAATGACCGTGAGACTTTACGCAACAAACGCCCGTTTGAAATTTTTCGAAATTCTATCACTAAAAAAAATTATATACAAAAAGACAAACAGTGTTCACTTACCTCGCTCTCCTTATAGATCAACACGTGCAACATATGATGTAAAATCGATAATATCGACCGCGAGTAGTTCCTCCAAAGCCTTTGACACAACCTAGTCACGCTAGATGGCACCACATTCCTATATAGTGGCAATAAACCTAGACAAACCAAATGAAAAAATCGTTTTCCATAAGGTGCAATGTGGGGTTACGCCCTTTTGTTCGCTCGGAATCCCTTGGGTTAGGACCTTGACTGACTGATGAATTTTTAAAAAATGAAACAAAATTTTTTAATGTTTTTAGTTTACACTCTCGAAACGGTCTTTGTTCGAGGAGTCCAAAAATGTGTAAAAGTCAATCTCGAAAAATTTGTGGGATAGGCCCTTTTGTTCCCCGACCCTTCACTTATTCCTGGTTGTTGTAATGAAATAATATTTTCACCGAGATACAATCCGAAACGTAATTGAAAATTTTCACATTTAATTACATTACATTGCTCACCATTTAAAAATAATTCAAAAACTTTAAAGAAACTTTTAAACACTTCCCAGTCTTCTTTACTGAGAACGATGCAACTTCGAGGTTAGTAAGCTGATACCTCTGTAATTATTGCAGTTGTTTTTATCTTCCTTTCTTTTGTATATGGGTACGATAATCGCGTTTCTCCAATCGTCTGGGACTTGTCTCATCTCAATACATAAATTTATCAATTCGCACAACCTGTGAGGTATGTACTCGCAGCCTTACCATTTTTTAAACTCTTAATTATATCAATAACCTTAGTGACGCAGACATATTCAATTGGGGGTTTTAATGTATTATTTTCCATCTGGCAGCTCTGTTGCCCTATATCTTCACCTCCTGATAATTCTTGAGAAGAGTCTTTTGAAGCGTCTACTATCCCTCCTGTATCATATAGCATTTCACCTTTGTTGTTTCTCATGTTTACAGACTCTGTACTTATAATTTTCTCCATATCTTTATATATTAGTTTCATGGTTCCTTGGAAGTCGTTTTCTAATTTCTTCTGTTCTCCTGTTCTGATTATATCTTTACTTTCCTTGACTAGTGGTTTACCTTTTTTCTTTTTGTGTCTGTAATAATTTTCAAGTCTATAAATAATAATCATTTTAAATTCAATCTCTATATTTATTCTTCTTGAAGCGTTCTATATGTGAAAGAAGACAAAAATTTTCATGTTTTACCCACTATAGAAATTGTTGGTTGACAAAAATGAAACTTTCCCATACCATCTCACTCGAATTCTATTCCATGACACTTTTGATATTTATTCATTATGTTCAGCAAATAGATTTCAAATAATCCTAAAAAGCCGGATCATCCACGACATTTTTTGTTCATTAATTAGTACAGAGCTATTTTTGTAATGAACAAATTTGATTTTGGAAACTGGAATTACTTTTCAGACATTTATTTATTCATTTTTAAATGAATATTTTTTCCATAATGGAAACGTCCTGTATAAAAAATTAAAACAGTTTATGAAAAATTCTAATTGTAGTCATTATAAAAAAATCGGAAAGCGATATCACATGAATCCAAGATATAAATGTGTACAATATTGAAGCCTTGAACGAGATAAATCCCAACCAATAAAGATCTGTTTTCCAGAAACTTTGTTTTAACTATGAGCTCAAGTTGATATAAGTTTCCAAATGTCGCTATTAATTCTTTAATATGAAGGCAGACAAGGAAATAGAATAGAAATCTTTACGAACGTTATTGTTAAATAAATGTTTGTCTCCAGGCCTAAATTTACGATGTCGAGTAAGATAGTGATTAGCGGCTGTCCATATACGACGTGGATATTTTTAGGGGCTGGTGGGGTAGAAGGTAAAAAAGGGGGATTCAGCAAATCAAAATTGTCTACGTGGAATACGAAAAGCCTACTAGTATATATATGAGAACATATTGTAGAAAATTCATTTTCTCGCTGAAGCAGTATCATCTGCTGTTATCTACTCTGATCTACTCGAGTATTAAAAAATGAGGATCACCGGCGGTATTCTATTCCTCGCTTTTGCCGCTTTCCTTGATTTTATTGGTAAATATACAATGAATAACATCATATCTATAATTCTATGTACACCAGAAAACACAACCGATTATTCTTTTTCTCACTAAAGCAATTTTTAAATTAAATTATAAATTCCATACTAACAGGAAACTTTCTTATATTATCTATTTTCTTAAAAAGTTGTAGACGTGGAATCTCTCATAAATTTCTTAACCGAGATATATGAATTTCCAACAAAAACGTAAACTTGAAACCAAATAGTTGAATTTTCAACTAAATAGATGAATTTTCTACCAAAAAATACGAATTTGCAAACAAATGGTTACACTTCAACCAAAGAGACGAATATGCATCCAAAATGATTAATCTTAGACCAAAAAAATTAACTATCAACCAAATCAAGAACAAAAAAATATGATATTTAAATCGAAAAAGTAATAGTTGATATTTCAACTAGAAGCAATTTTAATTTCAAATCAAAAACACTTTCAATCAACCAAAAGAGACGACTTTTCAACAAAATGCTTGCATCCCTAATAGAAATAAAATAATTTTGAATTAAAAAGTTGCATTTTACCAACAACAAAATTAACTTTTTACCAAAAGAGATGAAATAAAAAAATCCTTTCTGCTGTCCTAAACGATGCCTCACATTTAGAACAATCTTTCCATATTGAAAAAAATTAACTTGAAAGTAAATCAACTATATATACGTATGTGCGTGTATGTATGCGAATTTAAAATTGGTAAAAAAATCGGAATAGTGACAAATAGAAAAGTTTAATCAGAGAAGGCGATTGGGACACATTTTTAACTTTATTAAAACAATAAGAAGATAGTTGCGAAACTTGTGAGCTACGTCATCTCCACCAAGGTAAGGCATTTATAAATTACACTGGTTTACAAAACAAAAAAGATGAGGACTATTTGACAAGACCACTTTATCCTTATGTATTTTGACGCGATGAATACGAATCAGAGGTCTATTTACCTCCATCACGTCAGGTACGAGGTCATTTCAAGGTCAAATACAGGAAAAGCCGTGCAATAAACTTAAAAACCCTTTTACATATGTTTTTTGGGTCGCTAAATCGAAATCCGAGGTCCATTTACCTCCAACGCTTCAGGTTCGAGGTCATTTCAAGGTCAAACACAGTAAAAGCCGTTCCACAAACTTCAAAAACCTTTCACATATGTTTTTGGGGTCGCTGAATCGAAATCCGAGGTCCATTTACCTCCAACGCTCCAGGTTCAAGGTCATTTCAAGGTCAAACACAGGAAAAGCCGTTCCACAAACTTCAAAAACTATAGTTGCATTTTCAACAAAATAATTAAATTTTCAACCAAATAATAGAATTTTTAACCAAACGAGATGAATTCCGAACCAAAAATGTAATAGTAGCCTTTTCAATAAAAAAGTAAACTTTTACCCAAAAATATATTTGGATTTTCTTATTTGGTTTAAGTCCCCTCAAACTGGTAAAATAGTTTATGGAAATTACTGCCAGGCCACTTGTTCTTTTAGGACTACACCACTGTTTATTTGTAAATAATGTATAATTTTGAAATTCTTTACGAGATAAATTTATTCAAATTAATTTTTTATTTTAAATACGAGGTTAAATGCTTTGAATTCAAGAGAGTTTCACATATAATTTAAAAAAAAATCAGCTTTAAAAGTTCTAATTTCGTATTTTAATGACTGGGGAAAAACGTTTGCAAACGGGGAAATGACTGGAAAGTTTTTAAATAGATTGCAGTCACCATTCTGAAAATAATTAACTTCTGATGACTGACAATTCAATTGACAAATTTAAGCACAATGTTTCTTACAACTAAACCGTTCAACTAAAAACCGTTCATTTTTTAACAATTAAAAATAAAAAACTTTCAAAATTGACAAATTTTAAATGTGAAAGATTAAAAGTCGAAAATTTTGAAATAAAAATTTTGGACTTTTAAGATTGAGAATTGTAATGTTTAAAATTTTACCTTGTAGGAATTTAAATTTCAACAAATGTAAAACATATTTAAAGCATGGAAATATCAGGAAATTCTAATCTTTAGCTGTCGAATAAAATTGTTAATCTAATTATATGTATGAAAATAATTGTTGAATGCCTTTAACGCAAGAATAAACTTTTCAGATTTTTCTGTCACTAAACGATGGATTACCCTCACATATTTGTCGGACTTGCGCTGCGAAATTGTTGCTATGCGTCGAAACGCTGGAACAATTTCACGAGTCTGAATTAAAATTAAAATTAGCAGGATCGACAGAAATAAGCACAATAACATACGATGTAAGTGATTCTCCACGGACTCCCAAAATATAAAGCGACAAGACTAAGTACTTTGATTATTTTCAGCAGCCTGGAATATTAAATAAAATTGTTATAAATAACGACAGCAATGAAGCGAATGAAAATAATATTTCTCTATCAGTTCCCACAAGTTCTCAGCAAGAAGAACCGGAAAAAGAAAATTTGGAGAGCAGAAATGACTGTCAAGTTGAAGACATAGCAGTGAACGAAGAAAACAATGAAAACTTCGTGAAAGTAGAAGTGATGGATGAAGAAAGTAACACGTTAGACTCCAACCAAATTGACATTGACATTGACCTTCCAATTGTGAAACAAGAAGTCGAAATTGAGGAAGTTCCGCCTGTGAGTGATGAGTAAGTATCTACGTAACTGATTCTATTAAAAAATTATGAAAAATTTCATAAAAATCCTGGCTTTTTCGATATCTCATTTCGATTAGGCAGTAATAGCTCTCACCCTGGAGACAAGTCCTGTAAACATGCGAGGCTATAAAGATGTACTACCAGTGGTACATACGATACTTTATGAAACAAATGTCTTGTCATGGGCTTTTCGAGAAATTTAGATTTTAGCGGCCCAGGACTGCTGGATGCTTTATAACCCTGTTTTCAGGGAAATAAAGTGTACCCCACCACAGACTTTTTTCACCGGTCGGTAAACGGGAACTTACCAATCGCAGAATAGGTGGCGTAAAAAGCCCATAACACGCATTTGGTGCATAAAGTATATTTCAAAACTAATTCGCGGGAATAAACGCGAGAAAAAAGTTCTAAAAATTTCACTGCGAGCCGTATTTAAACCGTCACCTCATTTCATGCGAGGTGCTTTAAGGCTCTTAAACCGACTCGGGTTTTCGCCAGATCCATAGTACGTCTACGAAAACGCATTGTTTAATGTAATATTTTAAACACATAATCTAAAGGCAATTATACCGGCAGGAACAGAGATTTTTTCGAAAAATGTTCTTGTTTCTTTTTTGTAATTGAAAATTGAGTGTTTTTTGCGCCTGTAAAGTACAACACGCTAGGTAATGTGTATGCCGGGCTGCAGTCACCGGGTCTGGTTTCAAGTCGCATAAAATCTGCAAGTAACGTGTCTTCGTCACTTGAAGTACTATGTTATATAATAATATAATTCAATAAAAAAAGTATAGATAATATATAATGATAATTTTTCGAAAATATATAAATAATATAATATCCTCTTTTTGTGCTCGTAAGGATCTTTTTCGTAACTTACCATCAAAATTGAGTGCAGTGTTTAAAATAATAAAATAAAAATTTGCGTAGGGATGTGGCGACTCCATCGCCCGAGAGCTCCGGCTCTTGCAGTCAGTCGCGTTGCATCGGGCTAACTCCCCAATGCAACGAATTATGCGGTTACGTCACCAGTACCGCTCAGTGCCACCCACAATATGCCTCTCTCGGATGGAGGCCATGGTTCAGTTGGGAGTGGAAATAGGACCGAACCGAGGTGACGACAGGCAATGGCCCCGGACAAACGCGAGAACATCGATTTAAGTGGTCGGGCCAACTCAGGAGGGACATCCTTACCTATTGGCGCGAAGAGGATTCATGCAGAGGTTACATGACCGTTGGGTCAATATGCACCTGGAATATGCTCATAAAACGCCTCAGTATTTAAGAGATCAGGTATCCTTTTTGCACAAAAACGGATATGAAGCTCTTTATCGGCAAGAAGAAGAGCATCATCCTCCAGCGAACATAACACCCGTTCCAGCAATTATTATTGTAGGAAAAAAGCCAGGGGAACCTAACACTGCTAAAATCGATAATTTTCTAAGTATCACATGCCCTTAAATCAAGTTAACAAACATAATTCTTTAAACAATTTATCTTTTTTTTTTTTTAAATATTCTCTTTGAATAATGTTAGAAAGTTGCTGTTTTTTTCCGAAACTTTTAACTCTTTTTTCTACTTTTCACTTAGAGTATGGTAATAGTGACTGAAATTCAACAAAAATAATTGTTTCAACAAATTATTATTTTCAACTATCTTCCCCTATAATAATGCTACATCGTTGCGGTATTTTCTTAAATTTGTGAACTTCTTGTCTACTTCTTACTTAGTGAGATAATAATGTAAGTTAATAAAAATAATTGTTTATATAATTCATTATGGTTTATAACTACCTTCTCTTAGAGAAATGCTAAAAAGTTGCGGGTTTTTCTAAAATTTTCAGCTTTTCTTTGACTTTTTAGATATCAGTAACTACCTCAAGGAAAATTTACATTTATAATATGATCCATGTAGAAAATTTGAAGAATATTTCAAATATCTGTTTTATTTCAGAAAAATATATTCACAAAAATAAAAATTATTCTCTCTATTGTTTATTTATTATTTGTTCATAAGTAAAAAGCCAAAGCAAAGGTATGAATTTAAGAAAAACCGCAACTTTCTAGCAATGATCTAAGAGAAGATAGTGATGAACAATAATAAATTGTTCAATCATTATTTTTGTTAACTTTCATTATTTATCAACTCAGTCTCATTATAAAATTTGGGAAAACCGCGACTTTCTAACTGTATTCTAAGAGAAAGTTGCTAAAAACAATAATAAATTATTTAAACAATGTATGTAAACATTTAATTATCAGTGGAAAGTAGTATTTTATGCATTGGAAATTATTTGTGTTAAATAAAACTGCGAAAAAATCATAATTAGCGCCAGAAACTCTCGCAAGATCCAATTTTTCACTTATGGGGTGTTTATGGGACCCTTTAAAATAAACATATGGAGGTGATATTTAAAAACTAATTATTCATTTGTATTGTATAGCTAATTGTGAAAGAGCAATGTTAAGTTTCAACTCGATTCGCCTGATATTGACGATTCTGAATAAAATGTACAAAAACGTCTTTTTTCTTCTGGGAAATATGTGTTAAACTTCATGGGGCTGGTGGAAACTCCGAATATCATTTTTTATTAAAGGTCGAAAAGAAATATACTTTTTCAGGAATAATTGTATGCAAAATGAGCTTGAACAAGATTCACAATTAAAAACCAGACTTCCAAACTAATTCACTTTTCGGAAAATATAATAATCTAAATAGATCGGTTCAGAATCACTCACAAGTCTTAATATCATTTTTTTAAGCGCATTTATTTTTTTGTGGATTCGAACAAATTTGGGGGCGATATGCAAGAAGATTCGAAAACATAATTTTCCAATGCATTTTTGGACCACCCTAACGTGGACTCGCGTTCTCCTGAATCTGCAGATATTTTTGAACAATAGAAGTACCGACATTTTCTGGTGATTTTTTAATGATTTCTGAATATTTTTTTTTAAAGTTCGCATCCAATATTTCCGAAAAAATTGTCAAATACTCCTATTTATAAATAATTTACATTCGCAAAACGCCATCTCTGCGCATGCAACCGCTGCGGAGATTGACCACTTTAAAAATCGAAAGGGGTCAATTGACCCCGCTCGGTACTTCTAGTGTTAAACACACATAAAAAAACTAAAAAAACGTTCACTAATTTTTGTTGGGACTTCTTCTTTTGTATCATGAAGCTTATGTTTTTAAGAAAAACCGATTTTTCAGTCAGTTATTCACAGCTCCTTTTCGCCTCGTAGCTGTTGAATACCATGAATATCCATATTTTTATAAAATGTTAAATAAATCTACGTGGACAGAGGGGCCAGGGGAGGGGGGGTTCGTCAAAAGTCCACGTTTGTCCACGAGGGTTGGGGGTGGGGGTTAAAAATGTAGTAAACATTTGTTCACTTGGTATATGGGCGGATCCTTTGAAGTCACTTGAATTCTTCCGAAGTCACTTGAAATATGAAATATCTGAAGTCATTTGAATTATCATGAAGTCAATTGAATTCTCCTGAAGTCCCTTGAAATCTCCTGAAACATATGAAGTCATTTGCATTCACATTAAATCACGTTAAGTCACTTGAAATCACCTGAATTCATTTGAAGTCACTTGAAATCTCCTGAAACATCTGAAGTCATTTGAATTCACATGAAGTCATTTGAATTCTCCTGAAGTGACTTGAAATCTCCTGAAGTCAGTGAAATCTTCTGAAGTCATTGAAATATCCTGAAGTATCTTGAAGTCAGAAGAAGGTTTACACCCAATCGGTAGAGCTGTCAACCCCTCGGGATTCTCCCATCTTTGCACGTGCTCAGTTCGGAGTATCGCATATGTGCACGTGGACTTGTCAGTTGAAAATCTGATCGTGTTAATTTAGACGTGCACAGATGGGAGTGTACCATCTGTGCACGTGGACTTGTCTGCTGAAAATTTGATCGTAATAATGTAGACGTGCACAGTTGGGAGTATCCCATCTGAGCACGTGCACAGTTGAGCCAGTGGCCAACAACGTGCTTAGTTGTACCACCGGCCCTCGACATGCACAATTGAGTTCGCGCACAGATGCTCCGTGCACACACTGTTAGAAATGTTTGCAATTTTAGTATACACGGGCATATTAAATTTCCTATATGTTTACTAAATTCATTACTGTACGTATACACACATACTACGAATTCTAAGCCAGTAGCGCACTGAAATGTTCACCATGCGGGCCCGTGAAATTTTGTCAACATAGACTCGACGACGCCCCGCGGGACTCTACTATTCGTACGGGGATGGGACTTGCATGCAACCTTAAGGGATATTTTTTTTTATTTTATCAGAGAAAAACCTTGTCCCCCTTGGAGTGGAGGCACGCGTATGCACAATTACAGTTGAGCGGTCCCATCGATGAAGTAAATTGGCGCTGGACCTGCGGAACGTGCACGGGGGTCGGAGACCGTGCACAGGAGGGGGAGTGGGCTGCTATGAAGTTTACCGCTCACCTGTTGATGAGGACAGCACTATGTGACCCCAGGCCCTGCCCAGCCTGCAGAAGTCTACCTTTCGCAATCACGGAGGTCGAGAATTGTCAGGCTTGTAGAGTCGCACTTGCTGATCGCGGATCCCTAATTCAAGCCGAAAATCTGGACCCCTTCGGGAAGGCGTATTGGTTGTCTCACAGGGAAGACGCCCCAAACAGCACATACGTAGAATGGCGTGAGTGTGAGGCGGATGATAATCCCTCAATTGAGGGGCTTTTCCGCGTGATGCATGTGAACACGGGTGGCCGCGGAATTTGGATGCCATTACCGCCAAGAGCGGAGTGATATCCGCGGAGTTTAGATCCTCTGTAAAGAGAGTAAGTTACATAGTCAATCGTTACTCGGTACAAAAGCATAGATACTCAGTATAATCATTATGCAAATTGTTGTGAAAGGAAGATCAGGGGGTGAATGAATAAATAGATTTTGATACTTTTATAACAAAAATTTTAAGTTGAATGTTATTTAACCCTTCCGTGTAGAAATAGTACTTAGTTATTTTGCATGCAGAATATAGACATAGAAATTAAAATGTTCACTCAATAATTACCTTAGCTAAATGAAAGCATCGCCCTCGTTAGTAGTTGGTGATATTCGAGGTCGAATGATTCTTGAAATCATAATGCGTAAGGAACTGCAGAGTCATCAATAATACATTTTTTGTTTTGTTTTGAACTCTCGGGTTTGACGGTCGTAAATCAGGCACTTTACGATGTCGATACTGCCTATAAGTAAACACCGAAATGCAACTTTGTTCCGTATGACGGGAGAAAGGAGACATTGAGAGCTAGACTCGTGCCCTCATTGGAAAAGGGAAGGGGGAAGTATCCTCAACCCCTCAATGCTTCATTAGGAATTTCGTCAAATTCTCAGACCTTCCGGAAATTTCTTGAAATTTTCAAACTTGCTGTAAAATTATCATTCCCTTACTCAGATAGTAATAAAATTACATAAATATAGATTAACTGAAATAATAATAATAGTGAAAAGTTTTTAAGTGGAACCACTTTTTAAAAGAAGGGGGAAGGTGTAACGTCGTGTGACATTTCGGAAGTCCGGCGACGCCATCTTAGAGCGGGAACAATTTGAATTTCAATTCATGGATATAAGGAGGCTTACATATAATAAATAGAATAGGTTGTTGTACGTACGCTAAGGATGGCTATTGGCTAAGGATTTGGTTAATACAATTCAATAATATAAATTCAATTAGTTTAGTTATTAAGTCCAGTAGTGCGATGGTTAAGGAAATAGAGTTACACTAAATGTCGAGAAATGGTGCAGTGATGATGCATGTTCTCTCTTCCCCCCTTCCTCTCTCTCTCTCTCTCTTGTAGGTAAATGCATAGTAGAATTAGTCATAGCAATCCATGAATGAGCGTGGATTGATCTCCGCCCTATTTCGTGGCGTCCAGGGTGAGATCATCCACAAATGCTGATTGGTGAATGGTTTCGATATCGACGTTAAAGTAAAATTGTGATTGGCTATTAGTGACGACATTTCGAGCGCGAACTCTTCTACGTCATCTGATTCAAACTTATAAATATGGGAGCGCGCGTTCAAATCGTTAGAAAAAAGTCTTATTGCATTTAAAACAGTTATCGCTCTTTGAAATAAAATTATTCAACGATTTAACCATTGAATATCGCGTAACCAAGACAGTAATTGTTATTCTGAGATTTCATTTGATTTTAGAATCAAGCATAGTTAAATTCGATTGAGTTTAATTTCCATTTGTGTTGAATTTAAACCGCTTTGTACGCGCGTGCATTAAAAAATGAACTTAATCTTTCCGTTGCTGTAAATTTATTGTGAAACAAATCAATAATAATTGTGTTTGTATTTGCAAATACATACCAATCTGTGAATTCACAATTGAACCGCCGGATCGTAGAAAGACATATAAAGTCTGATTGCTGGTGGTGGGAGGGCCCCTTAGCATTTTTAAAAACATTCACAAATTTTAATTTTTCAAACATATATTCTTATTTAAAATTTAAATGCGCATCTTATTTCCCCCTTAAAAAAAGTTGTAGCTCTGTTCATTCTTGAAATAATGGAAAAAACGCGAATTTTGAAAACTGAAAAAATTCCGTCTTTTCTCACTTCAACTTGCTCTAATTCACAGCATATTAAAGATTTTCACTTCAAAGCTGAATGAATTATATTTCAAAGCATACTCTAACTGGTATAGTAGTTTAAAATTATTTATTTTGTTATGAAAAATTGTTAATAATGTTTTTCTAGTTGAGTATACGAAACTGGTTGCAATATTTTCAATCGCAAAGTCTATCGAGGTAAGTTAAGGCTATCAAAAACTTCCAGCGGATGAAATGTTCATTAGAATATTTAGAAGTTTTCTGTAAAGTTTCACTTCAATTGAAAATTTATTTTTCGATTTTGAAAATTTTCTTTTTTTGAAACGATCGGACAATACTTTTACGCGTTTTCGAGCGTCGGGCTGGTTCTTGCACCCGGCGGCTCAATTAAGAAATTAAAAAATATATACGGTTGTAGATGTGGTTTGAAAATATGATAGTTTTGAACTTTTTTAAATTTTCCAACAATTTCGAAAGAGAACAAGAAATTGTACCAGAATCAGAAAGAAAAAGTGAAATATCTATATTATATTAAAATTTTCAACACTTTTCACAATAACTTGGACCATTTTTTACAATCCGCATATTCAATTTTTTAAATTCAAATAGACATAACTTTTTCAACAACATTTTCGACAAATCGGCAAGAAACGTGTCATCTTATTCCCTTTGAAAAACAACATATTTGAGTGGCAAATAACTCTGTGACTTGAGCATCGATTATCTGCGCGATTTGAAATGAATTTGGTTAACGGAATCAATTTACAATTTGGGAAAATCCCACAAACATGATTCACTGTAGTCAGGAAAATCCGAAGCATAATGTAATCTGGGATCAATTGTGAAAAATATATTTTTATAACCTATTGCTGATGTAAAGTGGGGTTTATAAGCTTACATGTTAACTAGAACGATTTTTCGTGCGACAAGAAAGCGGCCTGGCGCCACCAGACCTTCGCAAAAAGTACCCTGGCGACGCGCCAGGGCCTGCCAGGCCTCGAATACACCACTGATCACAAGTCCTAAATAAAATTCCCGGGGGTTTCGCGGTTTTTCCCCGTTGAATAAAATTCCCAGTTTTCCCGGGTTATATTAATTCAATTCGAATTTATATGAAAAAATGAGAAAAAGAGGAAAGACTGTGACGCCTGTGAAGCTTAAATAGGAATATTAATCATTTATGGACTAAAGAATAGTAGTGGAAATAAATATTAAAATTCATTAAAGTTCAGACAAGTTTTTTTTTTCTTTTAATCCAAAATATTCACCAATTATTTAATGCAAAAAATAACTACTTCCATATTCTTCTATTAGAAAAGTTAAAAGATACTACTGACATTACCGAGTCAACACATCAACGCCAAAATTAAATTAAATCTAGATGAAATGAATGATTTATTTTTTAACGTATTTATAATTTTCGGATCAAGGTATAGCTGCTTCATTAAAAGAAAGTGTGAACGCAGAGAAAGTAAGAAAATATAATTAAATTGACGCCCTGTAATTATGCTTATCCGTATGCAGTTCATTTTAATTTATATTTATGACGCACAATTTACTGCGTTTAATCATTAAAAATTTCAGATTCGAATTCATCACTTTTATCACTTTAAAACTGCACCGCGAATAATGAATAAAATATTGCCGAAATAACTTGAAATATCCCTATAAAAATGTCATCCAAAAAGGAGAGGATTAAAAAATAATTATATAATATGGAAAACGTGGTAGCGATTAAGAATTCCGACCTTGGACCCGCCTTATTTTGAAGTATTATTTGCAATTTTTCAACTGCATAAGGAATGTTGCCTCAGGCTACGTCAAATACTCATATAACTCGTCTACTAATTAATTCTGAAATGGGAAGCGGCGTATATTTTAACCCATTCAACAGAGCATATTCCGGTTTCGGAACAGACTATGTTACCGATGTTAATGAGAACAGCTCAGCTAATGGTAACTAACAAGATATGAATCATTCTCGTATCACTTTTAAAACTTGTCTCAATTTGATGAATCTGATGTTTCTGGTGTAATTAAGCAGAGTTTACCGAAATCACGCATATTAATGCTCACACTCAGAGAAAAAGTTGTCTTGAAACAAAAGCATCGTCCTCTTATCTGTTTTGTTTTCAACCGCGTGAATATCTTTTTTACACAAACAGAATTCTTTATCAGGAAAATTAGGTGAAGTATGTCACAAAAATATAATGTTTGCTGGAGAAAGATTCTTTTTAAGAGAAATGAAAATCCTCTTAACCTTACACTGAAAAAAATGGTATCGCTGTCCCAGCTAGACGTTTATCTGGATTTCGGCTTCTAAGAAAATATAACTGTGTTACCTGAATTTCTAGCTGGGTTACCTAAACATTAGCTGTTTTAGCTAATTTTTCCACCTAAAAATTGTCTAGATAAATGAGCTAGATAATTTCTAGATGGAAACTTTTTTGAGTACTACAAAATATATCAAGAAGAATAAAATCGGAGGCGGACACCTGCGTTAGGTTCCTTGTCAGAGAAATGTTCTTTTGTGCCAAACATATATGTTTTTTGACACTACTGGAATTTCCTTATAAGGATGTTACATATATAATATGTAATATTATAATGATAATATATATGTTTTTTGACACTAATGGAATTTCCTTATTAGGAAATGCCATAAGTGTCAAAAAACATATATGTTTGGCACAAAAGATCATTTCTCTGACAAGGAACCTAACGCAGGTGTCCGCCTCCGATTGTATTCTTCTTGATATTTTTTCTTTTTTATATTTATTTTATTTTCTGCTGATATTCGGTTTGAAGGGATGAAACCCACCCCCGAATATTTCACATGAAACAGAAATAAATGGAGTTTTTTTGTACAAACATTGAAGTTTTTTTAATGTATCACATGGAAAACGTCTTTAGTCATGAAGTAAATAAAATTGAATTAGCGTTTTAGAAGACAGTTGTTTCCTAAGGGTAAATCACCTCTTAGTGTATTTTTTATTTAAAAAATATTTCTATATATATAATTATATTATATTTATATATATATATAATTTCTATAAACTATATTATACAGTAGCTTTAGTGGATGATTGAAAAATTCGAAATATTCTATTATATTAGTTTTATGTTTTAAAAAATTGTATTTTAAATCTTTAACGTGTAATACGCCAAATTGACCTTTCTACATAGGAGAGGAACAACGAGCATATATCTGTGAATTAATTAGGCATGTGAAATAAAATGTACGCTGTATTATCTCTCTTTCGAGTCTCGAAATTGTTTGCAGTATCTTATTCCAGATGACACGTCGAGAGGTTGACGGACCTAGTATATGGCCAAATAATGATTTTCAAACGTGTTGATTCAATTAGAAAAGCGAACTTTTTCGACCCTATCTCTATGCTCTATCCAGCGTTGACAGTCGAAGAAATTGTGTTCTGCTTTGTCTATTTATTTTAATATTGTGAGCCTATTGTAGCACACACATAATCAAATTTTTATGTTAGAATTTTTTTTGTCAAATAGAAGACCATTATATTAGAAAGCAGACCAATAAGTGGCTTGAAAAGTTTCACAAGCGTACGAAAATTAAATATATGCATATATGCACATATATCAATTATTTTTATAATAATAGGAACCAATATAAAAATACTTTCAGACGTACATACACGTATGTATACGAGCGTAGACTCTCACGTAACATACGACAATTAGGCAGTTCAAGTTGTGACGTTACACTGTGGGACAGGAACCACAAACAGTGGCCAAAAAAGAACTTGAAAAATTATCAACCCAAGACTTTCCATAATAAACAGAACGGTTACAAGTACAAAAAAAATGTTTTGTTAAATGAACAATTTCTATTTTACTGATATTGGTGCAAAATTAGAAAAATATTCAGATTTTCATATGGCTATGTACTATTTTTGTTGATGTATTCATTAATTTCTATTTAATTCGTGAAATTTTGTCTATATTCATTTACTGATGTTTATGACTTAGGAATACTAAAGATAAATTGAGAATAAATTGTAATATTTATCTTTTTCATTTACAATCTATAATAATTTATAACAGAGTATCCCCTGCGATCCATAATTCCGTGAACTTCTACCTCTTTCAGAAGAAAATAAGCCATGTATGTGTTAGGTGACATCTATACTTTAAGATAAACCATCTACTTTTTGCTACTTTTGTCATACACCTTAAATATACGTGCATAAATAAGAAAGCAGACTATTTGACGTCAAAAATGACAAATTCAAAATAGCGGATCAAATATGGCACTCATGTTGTTAATTTTTTTTTCAAATTCGTATGAAACTCGGTAGAAGGAGGTTCCTAGGGTTGCTGATTTCTAGTACAATATCAAAATAGCAGAACTGACCATGTCGGATCTAATATGGCGGCACCTAATAGCACGGAACGTTCCGCGGGGACTTTCGGAACGTTACAGCGGAAAGTTCCCGGAACGTGTAAAATTTCCTTCGCTTGAGAACGTTCCAGGAATGTTCCATTTGAACGTACTAAACAAAAATGACCATTATTATTATTATCATCAATAAATATCGCGTCAACCGTAGGAGATAGGTAAAAATCGATGTCAGTTTATAATATGGATATCATATTAGTGTGTAGCTTATGCGGTACTCAAAACTCAAATATGACATCCATTTTTACCTATCTCTTACGGTTTTCGAGATAATTGTTGTTAAGAATAACAATAACGGAAGCGAGGGGTCGATCACTCTGATTGTTCGTGTACCAGCAATATATGTATTCCCTGAAGAATATTCGGTAATATAGATAATATATCGGAATACTTGGGAATACAGTACCCTCCCACTTATCGCAGTACCAGATAGCGCGACTTCCCCTACTTTGTTTTGCTCCCACTGCCGACACATGTGAGCGCACCCATTAAACAAAATGCTCGCCCGTAAACATGACTTTTTGTTTAAATATTGGCAGTCAATGTATCCTACTTGAGAGGCAAATACTTCATTCTTTCTTTAATTTTAAGTACCTGATTCATGATTCGCTAGCAATTCTAGACCGAAAAAAAAACTTAAAGGCCTATCCAGAGTTCTCAAATATTAAACTTTTTCAGAGAACAGTTGTAAGCACACAATAAGTTTTTTAGGATTCGCAGGTAAAACTAGTATAATAATTTCTCAATATATAAAATTGGAGAGTTGAAAAAACAAGTAGGAGAGAATCCTATTTGTTCTTTCAACTGTCCGAATTTGAAATTAACTTTTTTGAATAGATTCGATTTTCTCAGCCAATCAGATATGAGGATAAAGCGCAAGGAGAGAACGATTTTTGATGTAGAGGGGGAAATCACCTAACGCGAATCTCAGTCCCAGACTTTCGCGATAAGTGAGAAGGTATTGTACAAAGAATATTAAGAATATGGGAATATGTTGAAATATGAGGAAATATGTAGGAATATGTAGCACAGTGTGCCTGAACCAACTTTAAATGCAAGATCATAGCACATCCAATTTTTTTGTTGAGTTTGATTAAGGGGCTTAAAAATAGTGTGCAGACAAAATTTGATTTAAATCCCCCGAGCCGTTTTTGAGGAAAGTGTTTTTTACGGGTTAAAAATAAAAATTTCCAAAAAAATGTGATGCATTTTGCTTTTTTTCACTTTATTTAACGAAACATAGTAAATAATTATAATATCAGTCCATATCAATACTGAAACAAAAAAGAATTTATTTGTACACATGTCGGGCATTGTATTTTTGTACAGCTTTTAGTAAGTTACTTGGGTAATGAGGGTGTGTGCTCGAAACTTTTGGCATTTCCACCTATCGACGTCATGCCACAAAACTCACTATTCCGCGAAATATTTGCGTCGTTTTTTGATTTTATAATATTGATTTTTTTTTTTGGCAAATTGTCGTACGCCAACAAAAACACTTGAAAAATTCTGATGCATGCATGCAGACTAACGGACCGAGACTTTTTCAACTACGCAATAGGCCGAGACCGCTTGAACCGTTTTCACTCGGAATGCATCATATTGCGTAATATACTCAATTGACTACTCGCGCACTCGTCCCTTCCGAGGCGATAGTCGCAACAGTCTCTCGCCCTACGCGCTGAGAAACTGCGTGGGCCAGCAGTTCTAGGAATGTTGAGTGTAATTATTTATTTTATTATTGATTTCAAATCACCCGCGCTTTTCAGCTGAAGAAGTAGAGACAGGCGGCGCGTCGATTCAAGAACGGGGCAGCCAATGAGCTTCGTTGATAAAAATAAACTGCCGAATCGCTGTAAGGGTGGGGCCCTCTCCAGCTGAGAAATAAAAGAATCGTTTCGTTTCAAAGTCAGGAAAAAGGTGAGGCTTCACTGTAATTAAGTAACGATTGGTATAAACATATTATCAGGGATCGTTCAAGTATCACGTCTATCCATAAAATAAAATAAATAAATTACTTTCCGTTTACAGATTCATTACGTAAATAGGTACATAATTAATAAAAACATAATTAATTAATAAAAAAATTTATTTTTGAAATTGAAAATAATATACTAATCAGATATCTGAGTCCCAATGGGCACCAGGACATCCTAAAGACATCCTTAGAATGTGCCTCTATGTCATGTGACTTAACGTCTTTAAGACATCCATTGGATCTTTTCATGTCCATAAAAGGTCTTCAAGACGTCTATCGGACAACTAATTTATTTTTATTTTTGATTACTATTTATATCATTAGAACATTACTAAACAGTGAAATATCCCTTTATTGAATTGAAAGTGAATGAATCCATTTTCATGAAATAGTGAGAAATTAACTCCAGTGGTTTTATCACGTTTTGTTCGCTTACTCCTCAACTAGTCTTAATTTTGTTTATTATATGAAATATTTCTGCAGGTCGTAATGCTGGCCGGAGGAACAGGAATAACGCCCATGTTGCAGTTGGTTCGAGCAATGATAAAGGACTCTAAGGATGAAACGCAAGCTTCTCTTCTTTTCGCAAACCAAACTGAAAAAGACATCCTTCTGAGAGAGGAACTAGAGGAAATAGCAAAGAAGCATCCCGATAGGTTCAAGCTCTGGTTTACCCTCGACACTAGCAGTGAAGGTTGGGCCTATAGCACAGGCCACATTAACGCAGACATGATTTCCGAACACATGTTCCCACCTTCTCCAGACACGACTGTATTGATGTGCGGCCCACCGCCAATGATCAATTATGCCTGCACGCCCAACCTCGATAAACTCGGATACGATCCTAAACTGCGCTTCGCGTACTGAATATTCATCCTGAAGTTAATCGGCGTTTCGTCTGTAGATTGAGAACCTTTAAAACCAAACCTGATACGCTTTGGACAATCTGTGATGGACGAAGCTTTTATTGTATTTTACAAATGATGTTTCGAGTTTGCAAAAACATTTTCGAATCGTAAATTTCATATCCTGTCGTTACTTATATAATTACTGATTTTCAACAGATTTCGACTTTGAATCTTGGAAGTAGTATTACGAAATACGGATTCGAAAACGATGAGAAACCGAGACACTCTATTCTTTTTTAAACATTCTTGCCCTGAAAGTATTTTAATCTGAAATTTCCAGGTGCTATGAAAGACACTCAGCTTTGACAATTACAAAAAATGTATCCTAGACGTTGAAACCACTAACGAAGAATCTTACCGAAATATGAGTACAAAAGCTACGCGGTTTCCATTCGTCTCTAATTTAGCCCTTAGATCAATGAATAATGACCTCCATGTTTTTTACATCTCTTCTTCCTCTTCTTCTTCTTTTACATGTCTTTTCAAGTAGGAAAATCGCAGATTTTCTCATGGAAAAACTCTATTAACCGTACGTAGTAATATTGAATCAGTTTTAGTAGACATGTAGATAACGGTTAAGGCATTTATTAATGTTATACCTATGTTGTATTGTTATAAAAAATAACGCTCGAAGCGAAAAATTTATGGATTTTTGTTCATGTGTCGGTGAGTAATATATAATTCTTTGTTTTCTTCTTATTTTATGATTTAGAATCTATGTTATTTTATTGATATTTTCAAGCAAACAATGTAATTACTCATCGATGCGTGAATGAGAGTTTTTAATTAATTTACCTTATGAAGCCTGTATTCCGTCGAAAGAAAATATTTATGTAATTTCTTTAATTTGAGTAATTTGATTTAATGCTTCAAAATTAAATTTGTACTCCTTTCAAGTCTTCGAATTCAAATGTTTAGATTTCAAAACTGTACAACTAAAAATATTTTAAATGTCGATTTCACAAAATTTAGATTCAATTTTTAATTTAATTGACCAGGTTTATATTTTTTAATTATTTAAAATGATAAAGCTTGATTATTTGTAACAGTGTAACCTGAAAATCGGAAAGAAAATAGAAAATTTTTGAGTCTACTTTGCTAGATAAGTAGATTATACCAATTTATATTTGTGAATTGATTTTAGTACTTTCAATGGAATTAATTAATTAAGAGAGGGATTAATTTAATGGTTCTCACGGAATTTTATAATAATGTTCGAATATTTTTCTAATTGATTTATAGTGATTTGACGTCATCAGGACCCATCGAAAATGTTCCAGAAGCTTAGCACGGACATGAACCACTTTTCTAGAAAAATTTAGCACGGGCATGAACCACTACAGCTAGAATCTTCTCGATGTCGGTAAGGTAGGAATTTGTATCCAGAACGCAGCCTATACATCTACTTTTTTATAACTTATTATTATATCATATACTTGTTTTTAAAAAACAAGCTTATGTCTACACGAAATGAGTTTTAGAGTCGAGAGTTGGGCAAATTAAATAAAAGGTACTATAGATGGGTTATCTGATTATAAATGTTCTTAATTATTGAATAAAAATTCATGAAAACTAATTTTTGTTTTGTAAATACAAATACGTTGGACCAGATAAAATTATTGAGTATCTTCTCTTGTCTTCTCAAAGCTTGAAAATTGATATCTCATCTTTAAATAATGGCACAAATCATTTTATGGAAAATTTCAGAATTATTATCAATTATTATCAGCGAGTTCACAGCGGCATCCGTTTATCACTTATACACTTTCCCTCTTTTGATACTACGTTTATTATTCTACGAAGAAATTAATTATTTATTTAAATTACAGTAACACTATTATATTCGGCAATCATTCAAACTTTTCAATAAACAAAAAATAAATAAATAAAAAATTGCATTTTTTATTAAAATTTAATCTATCTGCTGTCATTCCGCGTTAGTCTGCTTCCTTCACACTTCACGTCATTGCTACACTTTTTCACTCTTACTTTTTAGCAGTTACCGTATTTTTTCGAAAAACCAGAGACTTACCCATCGTTCTGCCACCGCGAAACTCCTTCCGGTTCTAAAAAATGTTCAAAGTGCGTTTTTTAAATCTTAGTCCCAATTTATCGAATTTTAGTGAAAAAGTTTGAGTGCTCCAAAAATTTCGTCATTTTTTTGGACGCCTTAACTCGATATCTCATTTCGTGTGGACGTAAGTTGTTCCAAAAGAAATTTCGGTAATGTAGGCATTGGATGAGTTTCACATGCCCTTCAGAAGTAATTTTTTTTCTCGACTGCACTTAAATGACCACATTCCTTGCGCGCCATGCGAGCGCGAACCTGCCTATTTTCAACCAATGACGAATGCGCATGCGCAGTACTCTATATCGCACTCCCCATTATGCACATAGGAATTTGACCATTTTAGCAAAATCCCGAAAAGGTATTGTACGCTACACGGGAGGGAGCCGATTTTCACCTAATCGAAAATCGTCCGCTTCCCTCCTTTTTAGCATAATATACTATTCCATTTTAACTTGCCGATCTTTTAAAATATTTATTTGGCTTAGAATCAGGCAGGATACGTACCTGTAATAGGTTTACTGCATGCTGTGCACCTCTTAGCAAATAGTTCACCAAAGCATTCAGCACAATAGGGTTTTTCGTCTCGGGATGTAAATCTTTGTCCAGCTAAAGAATTGTTGCAGTGGCTACAAGTGAAGCAATCTCTATGCCAGGGCTCATTCTTGTACGTCACACCACCCGCAGTAATAATCTTTATGAAATAATATGAAGAAATATTTAAGTTATTATACAATATTTATGAAAATCTTTAAGGGCAGTCCATATACCACGCTGACAGTGAGGGGGGAGGGGGGAGGCCAACGTCTATGTGGACACAGGTTCGCCTGAATTTGCGAACTTCATTTAAGAAAAACATGAAAAATTAAGAATGTTTTCACGACTCTTTTCTGGACTACTTACTTTGTATCATTAGGCTAATGTTTTCAAGAAAAACAGGATTTGCAACCAATGCACTGTTCCATTTGGCTTCCTTTCTTTTGAATACCAAAAATATATATTTTCATAAAGTATGCAATGTGTCCATGTGGTATATGCATGCCCCCTTACGACAATAAATAAATAAGTTGGTTTGATATAAAAATGTGTTTAAATATTTATTTAAAAATAAGTAAGATATGATTTCTGAATGAACAAAGTCTGCGCCCTGAAACTGATGCAAGAAGTTAAGGCCCTGGAAATCGTCGGGAAATTCCGATTGTAAAACTGAGGCCAGACGGAGAAGCAATTTTGTCTAGTTTTTTTATACATATCCAAAAAAGTAAAAAGATTTTCTGAATAGGCCGTGAGTGAAGTGTTTTACTATTTATCTAAAAAGGGAGAAGATAAAACAGTATTCTTCATTGCTTTTTGGTTCCATAGCTTATCATGCGTTTTAAGTTATAAAAATATATAATTAATACATACAACAAATAACTTATCCCACAATTTTTTATCACAGATTCAGATTCTCCTTTATGAAATACGTAAGTCTTATTCGAAATTTTTTTTCCATTCTCGAAAAAAACCCACCCACCCCCTGCCTCCTGAGGGGAGCCCCCCTCTCTAAGGAGGGGGATGGGAGGGGAGTAAATTTGTTCAAAGTCGCTTTTTCCCCTCGAAAATGAAAAGTTTTTATTAAGAATTTTTTTTTTCATAGAATGCGTATTTTTTTAGATATTTCGATATCTCAAGTTGAAAAAAACATCCAGTATACATAGTTTCGGTTTCGATTCCTTTAGAATCGAACCCAAGGGCCTATGACAAAGCCACCGAACGCGTTCTCGGGTTGCGGATAGAGGATTCCTGTACCAAGGGTTTCTGCTGCATATGGTTACAATTATTAATAAGCAGTCGCGAACAATTGTCCAGGGATGTTTCCGAAGGAATAAGGGGTCGTCCATAAACTACGTAGCCTGTTTTTCTTTTGTTTATAACGTTGTGTCCTTTATCACTTAACGGCAATGTAATAAAATTATTAATCAATGTCGTCGCTAATGACCATGTAGTTGATGCGACGTTAAACATCTAAAAAAAAAACTGGGGTGTGAGAGCAAAGAAATTTGAAAAGTGAAAAATAAGCGCCACCCTAGGAAACGTTGGTCATTTTTGTTGCCCAGTGAAATTTGTAAAAAAGTGGAATTTCTGGAACAAGAGATGAAATATCGGAAATGAATAATTAATGATCGCTCAACCAGTGCAAATCAAAACAGTGCGTGGTAAATAATAAAGCCGAATTATCGAAAACGTAGAAGGTTTATTAAACGGCAACCTGGATTATGATTCTGTTAGATGAAAGCCGGCTTTTTGGAAAAAAAAACAATTATTTTGAAATATTGATCATTATTCCACTAGAACAAGAAATATGATTTTTGGCGAAAAAAAAAAGAATAAACTACTCAAAGATTTAGATTTCATTCAGAAATGACATTTTTTGATTTAGAGGTACTACCCATTCCAAAGCCATATGGTTGATACATAAAATTCTGTGTTCGAAAATCCTCTACAAGTCGTATAACTTTCCTGTAACATTTTTCCAAATTCGCAGAATTTATTCCAAACCCATCAAAAATCGTTTTTTTTCTCATGTATTTACATTAAAAAATTCGAGTGTCTGGCGGACCTGGTTCAATAAAAATTTCAAAAAAACAAAAATATGCAATTTATTTTTTAGTATTTGGAGCCGAATTTGAGGGATCGTTGCACTCTAGCACTAAAACTAATTTTTTAATGCGCTTGGCCGTCGTTGAAAATACAAAATTGAAATCTAAAACATTGAATTATTTCAGATTAAGTAAATCAAAAAGTTGAAAGTTGTAATAGTTTCTAGTTACATACCTGCTATTAGGAGCAAAAATATACCTCTGGTAAACAAATTATCAACAATTTGGAATGTATTAGGGAAATTAATTGGTTGAAGGGGGAAGTTGAAAAGCGCTTTGGTTTACAATATTTTTTATATGCTCTCTTACCCGCGGCATGGAAGATTTATGGACAGCTCTTTTTCGAACCCGTCCCAGGAGGATGGTGGCACAGTGGATATGTAAGTGCATTATTTTCCAATATTCGTTGGTGAAACGGCATTGGGGTTTGTCTTGGATTACGCGTGGTTGAATATCACAGTCGAGGTGGAATCGAGGGATTGAAGACTAAGCGATCCCGAGGGATAGTATCGGTCGGCGTGAGTTTCAAATACACCCTAATCGATCGGGCCACTTGATTTGAAAGAAAAAAAGACTCGGCTAATAACCAATAAATATGCATGCGAATGAATACTTAAACACAATCAGTCACATTTTATTTGTAACTGATTCGAAAATAAGAAAGTTATTTCGATTTCTAATCCTTTTAAATCTATTTTTTTTTCCCGTAAAAATTTTTTTCCATAAGAATTGATTCAATAAGAATTTTTTTAGAAACCGTAAGTTAAGTAATTTGAACTAAAGGTTACTAATTGGTTAAATTAAACTTTGTGTACATATACTAGAACAAATTTTTCAGAATAAACTACTTCAAAATATCGAATTATATATTCTTCCAGCTTTTCCGCACGAATAGCCCTGGCAGAACGAGCAGATCTCCCATTCCTTTTTCTCTTGGACAATCAAGATGAATTATGAGATGCCCTGTCCCCATATCAGAATTTTCTATCGGTCCAAAATGGGGCTAACTTTGCCAGCCAGGGCTCGGCCAACATTCCTTGATTATAACTGGGGTACGACGTTCTTTTCCGGCTGTTCACTCAACATAAGTTGCCAAAGTCGGGCAAATTGTGGCTACTTTATGTCGGCCCAACTACCCAAACTATAACTTCGAGCCGAATCGGTTTGCCAACCATCGGTCCATCATGCGCTACTAAGGTTAGATCAACCAATTTTGTGTAAATATTTTAGAGCTAATACAATAATAATAATAATAATACTTACCGAAGGTGTTCTCGCGTTGGCGTCGCGGTAAGGCTTGAGCTTTCCTCTCATGACTTTGACAGCTATGTAGGCAGAAGCAATGCTACTGACAGGGTTTCCAATGCCAGGCAGGAAGAGAATGAAGAGGGAAGGGACTAAGAGAAACATCAAAACCCATAAATTCTCATGGAGAGCACATTAGAGATTTTACGTGACTGCAGTACATTTACGCGTTTTTATGCGACAGCGTAGATTATCGTCATGTTGTATATTACGATACAACGGAACATCACTCTTCACATCACACCCCGCTGCATCGTAATATACAACATTACGATACTCTACGCTCGTCGCGTAAAGATCTTCATCATGC
Source organism: Andricus grossulariae (assembly GCA_011634705.1). Lineage (NCBI taxonomy): Eukaryota > Metazoa > Arthropoda > Insecta > Hymenoptera > Cynipidae > Andricus > Andricus grossulariae. The sequence goes on along the minus strand of JAABKJ010075445.1, from coordinate 72,328,076 downwards.
GCCTGTATTGGAAGTTATTAACACATACCAGGAGTGGTATTTTTCCATACTTGTGTATGGTAAATTTGCCATACGTAACACGGTAGTTTTGTCATACAGGAGTGGCATTTTTTCATACCTATGTATGGGAAATATACAATATGCAGTTAGTAATTTTCCTATACTGAATTGGTACTTTTTCCATACTTGTGTACGGTAAATTTGCCATACGCAACATAGTAATTTTCTCATGCCAAATTGGAATTTTTTCATTCTCAAGTATGGAAAATATACAATATTCAAGTAGTAATTTCGCCACATTGAATTGGTATTTGTCTATACTGTTGTATGCGAAATATATATATATTCGGTTTCGGTTTCTATTCCTTTTGAATAGAACTGAAGGGCCTATGACAAAGCCACCAAACGCGTCCTCGGGTTGCGGATAGAGGGTCCCTGTACCAAGGGATCCGCAACCCGAGGACGCGTTCGGTGGCTTTGTCATAGGCTTTGTCATATATATATATATATATATATATATATATGTGTATGTATATTGGGTTTGCTAATTATGAATTTGAGGTAATAAAAATTCAATATGGTGGACCAAAATTTTCTAACATTTATAAACTTCGCAAAAAAAAAAGAATGATTAATATTTGGCATGCATGTTCCTGAAGGCATAAGAAGTTAACTAAAAATGATATTGACTCGGGATGAAGGGTAAAAACGGAAAACCGTGGAAAAAACCACCAAAAATAGTTTTTACGACTATTTTGGAAAGGGTGCATCGGTAATAAATGAAATTTCTTCAGACAACTTGTACATAAAATATACATAAAAATTATGGTATTCACTTTTTCTTTATTGGCCATATTTTCCGAGATATCGACCCATTCTACATCTTAAGTTCCATGCATTTTCATTGAAAAACCATTTCATTTGCAGATATGAGTTGCGACAGAACCATGAGACCCACGCGTTACTACTCACCCCCTACTCCCAGGGTAGATATCTCGGAAAATATGGCCGTCAAAGGAAAACTGAATACCATAATTTTTCATCTATATTTTATGTACAAGTTGTCTGCAAAGATTCATTTTCTACCGATGCACCTTTTCCAAAATAATGGTCAAAAACCATTTTGTGGGGTTGTTTTCCACGATTTAAGAATGTTCTCACCCTTCATCCTGAGTCGAAATTTTTTTTTTTTCAATAAATTCTTATATCTTAAGGAATATACATGCCAAATATTAATCATTTTTTTTAATTTTATAAATGTTAAAAACTTTTGGTTCGCTGATATGATTTTTTTACCTTAAATTCAGAATCAGCAACCTCAATATACATATATACTGTGTCTTTGTTGCTCTAGAACTTAATGTATTCAAGTTATTTAGGTTTTTATGGATTTTCGGAAATTTTCGAAAAAAAATGGATTTTCAAATTACCGAGCAGGTTTTTAAAACTTTTTACTAAACATATTTAGCAGCACAGTGCAAAGGTTTAATTAAAATCGGTGGATAGCCGCCTGGTTTTGAGCTTTTTTATTTTTAACTTCTAACGTGACTCCTCTAATACTCCGTGTTAAGATCAAGGGAAAATGTATCACGCAGAAGGTTTGGGGTGTTCAAAATCCATGCAATCCATATCTATTACTAATTTTGTGAATGACCCCTAACTGACTTGTTTTTCTCAAATATTAGTTGCAAGTTGAGAGGCGCATGAATATTCCCCAAATTCCATTTTATTTCATCTGACATAACCTCTACTTGTCCTGACTAACAGTTATCATAATTTCTATCATACCGAATCCTCATTTGGCATAATTTTCGTATATCCTCATTTCTATTCACACCATAATATTTATTTATCCTAATTTTCGGTTAATCAAATTTCTGTTTTTCCTAATTTGTATTTGACATAATTGTCATTCTTCCTAATTTTCACATAACCTAATATTCATTTGCACGAATTTCTATTTGTCATCTTTTACATTTGTCCGAATTATTCTTCGACATAATTTTATTTTTTCCGAATAACCATATAACCTAGGATTCATTTAAACGAATCGCCATTTGTCATAACTTACATGTCATCGAATTGTCCTGTAAGCGAAATTTTATTTGTCCTACAGTACATACGGCCTAAAATAATGGCGCGAAATTCATGATCAGCCAATCCAAATCCGTGACGATTATGCTAAACGGCGATTCATATAAATTAATGATAGTGTATACGTGGTTATACGAAAAAAATAAAATGATGTCAAATGATAATTTGGATAAATATAAAATATGACAAATCGAAATTCGGGCAAATGAATATTTGGATTTGTGGAAATTGGGGAAAATGAAAACTATGGCAAATAAAAATTCAGAAAAATAGAAATTAGATTTAATGAAAATCAGGATGAATAAATGTTGTGGTGAATAGAAAGTCAAACGCAATTTGGGGAATATTCATGTGCCTCACAAACAGGAAGAAAAATAAGCTGCCTCGGACTCAAATTTGAAATAGAGATACATAAGTGCAATTTATTCGTTGAAAAAATAAATATAACCATTAGGATTAATTGCGAAATTAAGAAGTTACACGTGAAATAAAAATATCAAACGAAATTTTGATATTTAAGGAGATTCATAAGTTTCTTTCAAAAGATAATTCTTATAGCTTATACAATTTTCTACGACATGAGTCTGTCATTGAGTAGGCCCGCAAAAAAATCGGATATCACCGAATCATCTCTTCAGTTTAGTGAAGGTTTAGGTAGGACATTACTAGCACAGAGGTGACTTAATCCACATTCTTTTACAAGTCCAGGTGCTATTTTTATGTATATATTTTTTGGTCCATGGTCAGGAAAAAAATATATATATTCCATTTTGTTCATCTTTGATTTTGAATCCAAATTGAAATTGTAACCGTTTATCAAACCGAAATCTTTGAATATTATCCGGAAGTTAGAACCCGCAAACTTTACTTTAAACAAACAAAAAAAATTGCGATATTGTCCTAGAATTGTGTTCATTTTTGAAGTAAACGCTTCTTTAAAAAATTGAAAATTACGGGCACAATTTTTAAAAAACGTTTTTTTTCGCTAGAACCGCAACTTGTTACTAGTTGTAATTACTAATTCCTGTTCAGGAACCTCGGAGGATCCTGCACATGTTCCTGTACAGGAAACTGCACACGAACATGTACAGGTAATCTTGACGGTTCCTGTGCATCTACCATAAAAAAAAGAATATTCTCCAAAAGTAATAAATTAAAAATATTCGAACCGGGTAGTGACAGAAAAAAATCTTTAATGTCGAAATACCCCGAAAAATTCAAATTTTTTATAGATTAAATATTCCTATAGTAATTTGAAATGTTAATATCATTTACCTGAAAAAGATGTCAGCTAGTTAATTCAGGTTGATATCGGTGTAATTATGCATTTTTATAAGTTTTGCTTATCAATTTTCTTACCTCCTTCATTGCATTTTTAATTGCTGAAAATAAAACTATAAAAAATGTGTCTTTTTGTGTATTTCGAAATTCAAGATTTTTTCTGTCGGAAATTGTTTTCTTCTCTCCCCGTCGACTTCCTTCTAGCCACTGGTTATAGTAGTACATTGTTCAGAATTTGGAAAACCATCAATCAATATCAATTTATAATCTTAAAAACACTTAAAAACTGTACACAAATATATAAAATGCACAACACACTGCGAGGACGCGAAGAAAAATTTGTTCAATTTTAGGTTATTTTTCGTCAGAGAAAACAAACGCCGGTCGCCGCCCCGATTAAAACCAATCAGGAAGATTAGGAACGGAAACATAACCTCTATACACAATAGAAAATAATTGAATCGATTGACAAATGGTACACCGATTAGGAATGATTGAAAAAGATTGAAATTTTGACAACTGTGAATCTTTCTGAATCGTGTTCAATTGATTATTTCTAGAAGGGAAGAAAACGTTTCAAGTCATAAGAATTTACTTTGATTTTGTGGATTTCACGATTATAAATTATCATTTGAGGACAGTGTAATCTACTTCAAGTTATATAACTTAACTCTGCTACATATAAAATAGCTTCAAATACTTTGAATTCATTTCCACTCATCTTCAATTACTTTACTTTAAATTTAATGAAAATAACTCACTTTGAATTCGATTGAATTTGCTTAAATTGTCTTGGTTTTATACTCGAACTAACCATTATAACACGTGAATTCATATTGTGTTAAAGTTGCATTCACTTAAATTGACCTTGGATTCTTCAGAATTCACACAGAACGACTTGAATTTACTTGAATTAAATGTAAATTTAGTTACATGTACTAGCTATTTCTTGAATTGACTTTCATGGCACATGAATTCACATTGAATTGCCTTAAATTCAATGTAAATTTAGTTTGGTGCATTGGATTTTTCTGGAATTGACCCTTCTAGCACTAGCATTCACATTGAATTCACTTTAATTGTCCTTGAATTCTTCAGAATTCATATGAAATGATTTCCGAATAATTAAAGTAAATTCCGTTAAGTGCACTAAATTTTGCTTGAATTGTCCTTTATAGCACTTGAATTTACAGTAAATTTATTTGGAATTCACATTAATTGACATGTAATTCTACACAACGTAGGTATATGAAATTACTGGAATTCGTTTGAAATTACATTAATTCTTAAGTACTTACCTGATTAACCCTTGGATTAGTTTGAATTGGCCTCAATTTATGTAAATTAATTTCAACTTTATTTCACCAAATAGACGCAAGGTCAATTTAGGCGAAATCAAAGTAAATTCAAAGCAATTCAAGGTGAGTTCCACTTAATTGAATGTATATTCACAAGAATTAAATTGATTTGAAATTGGTGAACCTTAGGTCAATTGAACTGAAATGAAGATCAATTCAAGTGAATTCAAGCTAAATTTAACTGAATTTAACTGAATTTAAGTGAGTTCGAAGTTTATTCGTCCGAATTCAATTGAATTGATCTGAATTCCACTGAATTTGAACGGCTTTATGCATAGTTTACATCGAATTCAAAGTGAGTCATAGGCTACCTGGATTTACCAGAATTAAATAGACGTTCATTGTTGATTTCTGTTGAATTCACCGGTATTCACGTGTGTTTAGCTTAATTCAAGTAAAGTTGTTGAAATTTACTTCTAATTTCTAAAGTTTAATATAATTTATATTAATTCTCATGGTTTCAGTTATGTTTAGTTCTGTACCTTTGAAGTTTGGAATCATGAGTGTGTATTCGAAAATGTATGAAATTGACCTGAATTATTCGCATTGTTAATTTTTTTTCAATTTATTTGAGTTCAAGTATGAAAATTCGTTTAATAATGCTCATCGATTCAGTTATTCTAAAAACTGATCTAAAGCTCATTTCACATAAAGATGTCAGCACTTGGAAAAGACTTCGCATCTGTGCATTTTGGATTCATCATTTTCAATCCCTACGGCACATAATGTAATATTGAAATTCCCTCATGATAAGTTTGAAATAATATAATACAAAATAAAACATACAAATTTTATCCTTCGTATTTCATTATACAACTTTTTTCTGTCTTTCTTACAATTTTGATGGAAACATTTAATATTGGATTATGATAAAAAAACATCAGATACTAATTTTTTGCAATCCTGCATGAAAATTGAATGCTTGAAGCGCAGACAATTTTAATTACACATTTCTCACCGTCAGAGACGAATCTGAAATATTTTTAGAGCGGTATTCTGATATTAGTAAAATATTAAAATTCCTCCATTTTTCTATTTATCCTCCCAAATGCGTTCCCAGCGTCCTCATGGTTTCATTCGCAGTCAGAAGGAAAATTATGTGCCAAGCACCTTTGGTGCATTTGATGAAAAACTAGAAAAAATGCTCCTCCGTCTTTAGATTATTATCATTATTATTATTATTATTATATCATTAAGCCGTTTCCCTTTCGGGGTAGGCGTGAATTGCTCGGTGGTGTCGAAAACGACGTCAAACACTATCCCAATTTTTGACGTCTTTTTTGACGTCGTTTTCGACATCCTTTTCGACGTTAATTTTGATGTCGTTTTAGACGTTGTTTTTGACGTCGTTTTAGACGTCGTTTTTGACGTGCTTTTTGACGTGCTTTCTGACGTCAAGTTTTTCAATAGGGATAACTTCTATTGCAGAATTGAAATTGAAAAAAGTAATGTGATTTTACATGTTAATCTCCATAAGAGAGAAAAGTGAAATGCGTCAGTCCTACTAATTATTTTTTTGCGAAACAAAAAAATAGGGGCATTATATTTTCATGTAGCCTACAATATTTTTCAGTCTAATTCCAAAAATTCGAAAATGTTTTTTTTTAACCACCCTAATATATACTTATAGAAATTTTGAAAAAGATTCACAGAAATAGGTTTTACAGGGGGAATATTTATGTTTAGGCTTCAATTGACAAATTTTTGAGGCGAGGATATGTAAACTTCTCGACTTCAGTGATTTAATTGTTGATAATCCATTCAAATTTGTAATAAAATTATTTATGAAATCGTATTTGGCATTTAAACTATAAAGCGATAAAATCAAAAAAGAAACTATGTAAGCACTTACCTTGATATGTTTTTTGAATTTGATGAAGGCGAAACATCAGCATGAATGCCTTTTGCTACGATACATATTCAGCAATTAAACGTTAAAATCCTTCCACTTTTAGAAATAGGCTGAAAAAAGGCGAATAAGCCGGCCAATGCATTCCTGGTATCTCTCCTCCATTACTAGACATAACCATGCCACTCAAGTCAGGAGTATCGTGAGTAGAATCTATATCTATTTCGTCAGTTTTCTTTTCTTTTTCACTTTCGGTGAATCGTAAGAATCTTGAATCTCGTGATCATTGTCGATATCCACCTCGTGATCACTTATTTTTTCTATTAGACAAGACTAGATTTCAAATCACTCTTATGAAAACATTGGCATTGTGCACTCACGTGCACATGATACTAACAACCGGCGAGGCGTGAGCATGTTTATTTGAAAAAATTTCGTTTTGCGTTTCCGAACTACCAACCTTACTATTTGAAATTTGTTCCACAATTATCTGGCGTATTTTCATGGAGAAAAAATATTTTGTTGGTACACCGGCAGCAGAAAAATATATACATAGATATTATACGCTTTTCAATGCTTATAGACCTTTAGAAAATTTTCAAAGAATAGAAAAAACTTTTTTTTTGATGGATTGAAAAATTGTTATCAACATTTTTACTACATTGTACTTTTCTACCAAAAAGTCTGGTTTACAGCACAAAGACCAGATGCAGGTTGCAGGCTCCAGAGGAAGAGTGTCCACTAATTACTGCTGAAAAAGCGAAGAAAGTTATCGCTAGAACTGAGAACTTACCAGCACCAGGGCCAGATAAAGTTAATAACTTTTGTTGGAAAAAAGGTTACTTCTACGCACCAACATCCAGCTCGTATATTTACTACTTTCTGAAATGGAGATAAATCTATCCCACAGTGACTAGTGGAATAACGCACGGTATTGATCTTTAAGACTGGAGATTTGTTAATTTCAAAGAACTTCAGGCACATAGCTTGTTTAAACACCAGCTACAAGCTATTTACTGACATCCTCAAAGAGAGAATATTAACATCTAATGAGCCGGTATTGAGTGCAATAGTTAAACAACGTGGATGCAAGAGAGGGCTGACAGGTTGCAGGGAGAACCTGTTAATAGTCATGTGTATTACCCAGGACTCGATCAAGTATCGACGCAATCTGTCCATGGCTCGGATTGACTACCGTAAGGCATTCGATAACACGAACCATGAGCTACTTATTAAGCTCCTTGAGTGCTTGGAGGAGCATCCAAAAATAGTTAGATACATAAAAGAGCTTATGCTCTTGTGGCGGACAAGATTTGTCTCAACATCTGACAAAAGACAAGTGACTACCAGCTATATCACATATGAGAGGGGGGTCTTCCAAGGAGACCTTCTAAGTCCGATATTTTTCTGCATCTCCCTCTTGCCTCTGTCTAATGTGCTCCGAGGCAAAAGCTCTGGATGCCTATGTGGCCCGCCGAACAGAAGAGAATATAAGGTCAACCACCTGTTATACATGGTTGACCGTAAATTCTTTGCTTCCTCGAAAGAGGACCTTAACATCCTTGTGGAGCCGGTGAATAGGTACTCTAAAGCAGTGGTCGGCACGCTCTTGACTAAGTCAGGGTAGCCTGACCGGCCTGACCAACGACCTACTTTCTGATCAGGTACCTGCGAGCTTGGGCAGACCAACCCTTCCCTCAGGGGTCCTTTGTTGGACAATGGGAGACAAATTTGAATTTAAAAGTTTCTTAATTCTGCAATCCGCGATTTAAAAGTAATGTATTTGGAATCTACACATTATTCCGAATCCAACGACATGTAATTTGTCTATAAAGGTTAAAAATTTGAGAAGTATTTAGTATTAAATTGAATATTGAGCTAAAGTTTCCTGATATTAAACTGCTTCAAATTTTCAACTTTTCTAGGCAAGTAATATATCATTGGAATCGGAAAAATTCGTAGATGCTGATTACGCAATTTTCAAATCGCTAGTTGAAAAATTAAAAGTTTTTTTATTTCCTTGCATTGACCTGCCTGTGGACAAAAGACGCTTGCTGGAGTAAGCTCACTTACACTGAGGTTCATGAACAGACCAAAAAGTAGTAGAAAAAATTATTCCGGGACGAGCCTGACCATACCTGAAAAGTGGCACTCTTATTTTGTATCTTGAGGCAGAAACTCTGCTCAAATAAATATTGCATTTGTACTTAATCCTAAAAAGTCTCGAAAAGTTATATTCCTTTATTGGAAACATTTATATATTTAAAAAAACATTAAATCCGAGAATTCGCGGATCACATACTTACAGGAGATAAATCCTAGAGCAACTTTTTATATATTTGTGCAATTAAATGATTTTATCTGGAACTTAAGCCTTGAATATCTGATCTGAAGTTAATACAGTTGTTATCTTTTTCTATATGTATAATTGCTAATAGTAAACGCTTATCAAGATTAGGCTCCAATTCAAAAATTTCAACGTTGTTTAAATCGATGTCGAAGTTATGTGCAACGTCATAAGCATGTTTAGCTATGGCTGTGTTTGTTTTGTTGTTTTCAATAGATCTTTCGTTTTCCCTATTTCTTATGTGCAGAGGTCTGCTGGTTTGACTAATGTATGTTTTTTTCCAATTCTTACATATATGTTTATAAAAGCAATTACGTTTGTTTTATTTTTTTATTTTATCTTTAGTACTTCTAACAAGTAAGGCTTTTCTTAAATTATTATTGATTTGCAAAAACTAATTGAAGACTACTGTTTTTGAAAATTCTGAAAAAACATTTGTCTAAGTTTTGAATGTATGGTAATACAACCATTTTTTTAAAGTTGCTATCTTCAGGTTGCGTGGATATAGTTTTTTTTTAAATAATTATGTGGAGTATCTTACGGCGATTTTAGTTTTTAACAAATCAGATGGATAGCCATTTTTTTCCAGTGTTTTCTGCACAAGATCAAAGTTCTCTTTGTGGAATCTAACATCAGCCAGTTTTAAAGCTCTATCGACTAAACCATAAATAATGCTAATTTTATGATAGATTGGGTGGCAAGAGTCGAACTTTAAAAATCTAGCTGATTAAACTGGTTTGCGATACCATACAAACACGTAATTAATTTTTAAAAAAACTATATCCACGCAACCTGAAGATAGCAACTTTGAAAAATGGTTGTATTACCATAGATTCAAAACTTAGGCGAATGTTTTTTCAGAATTTTCAAAAAAAGTAGCCTTCAATTAGTTTTTGCAATCAACAATAATTTAAGAAAAACCTTACTTAGAAACAAAGACAGCCATATCTGTACATGCTGATGACTTTGCACATAACTTCGACTTCGATTTGCATAACGTTGAAATTTTAGAATTGGAGCCTCATCTTGATAAACGTTTACTATTAAAAATGACACATATGCAAAGAGATAACAATTCTATTAATTTCAGAGCAGACATTCACGGCTTAAGTACCATATATGATAATTTAATTGCACAAATATACATTCAAAAAACTTAAATTTCCCGGGCTTAGGACGTATATACGTATATATTACGCGAAATTAGCACCATTTTAATTTCATACAAATTCGCAGTCATGTCGCTATAATTTAACATACCACAATGCTCTGCCACTTTCTTCTTCAAGAAATGTAGGACATAATAATTTGCCTCAGGATTTATCTCCTGTAAGTATAGATACGCTAAAATATATGTTTTTTCCATAAGCTGTATTCACATAAGGGGTAAAATTTGCCAATTGTCCACGCCTAAAATTTTGTTGTCGCCTATCTTATTCAAACTCCGTCAGATTGTAGTGCTAGTGGACCTCTTTAAATTCTGTAAAGGGGCGCACCTAGTACAATAGGTTGTCAAGATACAGGGGTCTGAATTTTTGACGATTTACCCCGACTGCTAACATTCAATGGTACATAACTCCTGATATTGGTATTCAATTTTACTTTCTTATAAGGGGTTCGGAAAGGTATTTTAACAAGGGTTACAATAAAAGTAAGTACCAAACGATTAAAAAATCATTTCATCTCGACTTTTCATTTTGAAAAATATTTTTGAGATTTTCTCCCAATGCGGCATTTTTTATATTTTTTTAATTAGGCTAGAAAGAAAGGCTAATTTTTTCTCTTGAAAGAAAATTCCAAAACGAAAATGGGATGGAAAGTATTGGTTGAGTTATCGAAGGTCATAAGAGCGCGGGTGCCCCGCGCCAACTAGCCACGGCGCTACAAGGCGTGCTGTAGAGACTCAGTGGTTCTAATAATTGATAGAATGATGTTTTTGACAGCTGATGCTCAATATCAATGTGCTAAACAAAACTCGCCTAAAACGGTAATGGTTTTCATCTCCAAAGAAAATCTTGCCGCCACTGCTTAAAACCTTAAAACTCGATGCGATTCAGCAAAGACTACGCCGGCAACAGAAAAGTACCATTCCGTCGTACCCTCTTCAGAATCGACTCTAATTTTGAAGAAGTATTCGTCATCTCCACAGTATGATATTTTTATGAAGAGAAAGATCGCAGAAAGATCGCGAGGAGAAGAGCGAACTCCGGAGGACAGACAGAGAGAGACAGCGTAATGCTAAAGTAATGCTAATAGTCCAAGAGCTGGTGACGTTTTTCGTTAAGTGGGAGTATAAGTCTTAGTTTGTTGCGAATATATCTGGGAAATGACCCTTCTTTCAAAAGCCATAAATGCCAGACGCCCTGCCTGGGGCGTTTGGGCACCTGAGCTGGGTGAAAACATTGGAAATTTGCAGTGACAGTATAAGAGCAAATTTTCTTCTAGGATCGATTATTGATGCCCCGAGTTTACTATTATTTAATCACCAGACCGATAGCTTGGGGATAACATACTGCCAGACACGATAATTATCAATAAAAAAAGTTGGATTTTGCAGTGACAATACATCTGTCTACTAAACCTTCAATTAAACCAATTTTCTGACTGAACAAATGGTGAGAATCATAATTTAAATACCGCCCGGACCATGACGGCTTTTTGTACCAATTATTTATCAAATCACCTTCAGGCGTTTTAATAATAATCAACAAATCTAATTAATGTAAAGAATTATCATTTTCAATTTCGTAAGTTAACTGGATAGAATCATCATTACTGTTAAAAGTGTTTACTACATCTACAATCTTATTGGTTGGTATAATCAAGAATACATCATCCACATAACGTTTATATAAAATTGGTGTAAAATTTCATTTTTCTAATGCTCTCCTTTCTATATCTTCCAACACCAAATTTGAAACAATGCGAGACAATGGAGACCAGTAGGTGGAAACTAAGATAGGCTTTTCCGGCATAGCATTTATAGCGGGAGAATACGGGTTTCATATTTTAGATGGCGCTGATGATTGTCTATAGTTGTGTAAGTGTGCATCGTACACAACCCGCGCCTCAACTCTGTCAAATTTCAAATGTTTTAAGGTTTTGAAAACAACCGTTGAAATTATTTTGTGTTTGGTGCATTTTAAATATTTTGTTGATAAAACGAATGATTGGCAATACGCTGTGAAATATATAAATTAAAATGAAGTTGCTAAAGAAAAAATTGGTCGAAAAAAGTGGAACCAGTAGCACAGGTAAAAATATTACATGCTTTGAGGTTACGTCGTATTATGTTAAGTTAAAGTTTATTGAAGTTTATATTGGATGAAAACTGTGACTAAATGAATTAACAAAATAGAGTTGGAATAATACATAATTAAATTATTAATTTTTCTTTTTAAGAAAGTATATTTTTCACCAAGTGTTACACAAATATTTTCATCGAACAAAAATGCTGATAATTTTTCCGTTTTGGTTTACTATTTTCAGCAAAGAAAAAAAATAAATGAATTAGAAGTGTAGAAAAATTATCATCTAACTCAGAAGTAATGTCTAATAAAATTATTGAACTTTATGGGTAAGAAGATATCTGTCAGAGAAACTGGAGAAACTGTAACTGACTTATAACACATTTGCTTTCATCTAGTATGAAGTTATATCGGGTCTGATTTTTTTCGAGTAAATTTACAAACGAATTAGAATTAGAAATATAAAAAAAATTATCATCTAATAATTAAAAAATTTTAAATCATTAATAAGCACGACTGAGTACGACTCATAAAACTTATCCTTTTCATTCTATACGTTTTTTTCATTAGGGGACACTAAGAAAATTCCAAAAACAAAAGTTTATTGGCAATGCTGCGTACCAGGCTGCAGGTCCAATAAATCAATTTTGAGACATGCATTTCCGAAGGATGAGAGGCAAAGTCGTTTATGGATAAATATGATTAAAAATCCAGATCTTGATGAGCTGATAACAGAGTCATTGAAGAACTATAGTGTTTGTCAATGACGTTTTTCGTAGCCAGGGTTGCACGGTTACGCGTAACTCGAACTTTTATACGTATTTTACGTATTATACGTACAAAATGTAATAAACGTAAAAAATGGCGGACTTGAAAGGTGGGTGGCTGTGATATGTGAGGAAGAGAGCATAATATAACCCCAGTTATTTCGAAATGCATTATTTGCGAAATTAAATGAATTATTTGTTATAAAACTTAAAAAATGAGTAAATCAAAAGATTGCACCCGGGGCAAAAAGCCAAATTTTTGCCATTTTCCCTCTTTAAAATAAAATTTAACTCCTCTCAACAGGAATTTATGGGTCTGCCACCTCTAAACCTTTTTTAATAAATTAAGAAGCCATCAATAGCAATTGAGTCAGTGTCTTCGGTGTATTAAAGAATGCGGTTATGTTTATTTTCTATATAAGCGCAGTCGCCATCTTCAAAACGTAAATTACATGTAAAAAACTAGGGACGTAAATAACGTAGGTAATTTACATGTAAAAAACTACGTAAATTACCTAAGGTATATTACGTACGCAACCCTGATTGTATGTTACAATTTGTAACTCGGTGTACATTTAGCGTAGCTGAGTTTATATTTAGGCATGAAGGTTTATTGATAAAGTGATAGCGTCGATAAAAAAACGTTCTAATACAGGAAATTACTATGATATACACAGGATGAGAGGGGAATAGCTTATACGGTGCTTGAATTACAAAGTGTAATTTTTAATCCAGAGCCGAATTAAAGCGTTACAATAAGGGGGGGGGGTCCCTACCTTTTTGGGTTTTGAAGAATCGATTTTTTTATTACATTTTCTAAAAGAATAACATTTCAAAAGTATTCTCTGGAAATTCCATAAAGATCCGAGCATTATTTACGTCGGATATTTACGTCGGAGACATCTCAAGAACGGCTTAGCCGATTGCTTTCAAATTTTTATCAGTTATTTTAGATATAAAACTCATGGCATTAAACGATCGTTTTTTTTCAATGAATTTTTTTGTTCTTTATGGTCAAAAAAAGGAACGTTTTCTTAGCGAAAATTTGACTTTTGACTTCAAAAATCCGCCATTTCGTAAAAAATAAATATTTTTGCATTTAGTTTCGTTCACTACCAGGCAAAAACTGTTTACTAACGAATAACGTTGGATTCTTTTATTTAAGATGATCCAGACTTGAGCCACTTTACTCACCGCAAACCGCCTCTTTTTTTTGGATCCCTCACCGAAGAAACGATATTCTAATATTAAGAGTGTCATATTCTTACAGGCATATTCTTAGTAATATTCTTAATGAAGTAAGTGAAAGATTAGTTAGCGTCCCCGCCCAGCCTGACTGGACCTCGCGTAAAAGTGTTCAGGTAAAAACTCGCAGGTATAATTTCTCAGAATTGGTACAATTTTATTTTCAGTAAAATTGTTCTTTATTATAATATAAGAAATTCTTATTATTTTCACAATTTAATTTAAAAGTATTATAATAATATTGCATAAAATATTAAAACAAATAATGCATCGAATTTTAATATTATTAAAAGTTTCTCAATCATTAAATAAAATTTGCGAATACGTACTTTGAAATAAAAATTATGTACTTCAAATGTGTTCTGAATTTAATTTGTGCAATCTTTAATATAACAAGAAAAATGTTACAAAAAATAATAATGAAAATATAAAAGAACAATAATAGATATTATATTAGTGATAGAAGTATAAGCAGTCAAATTGTACAACAAAATTGCACAAAAAAACTTGAAAAGAAGTATGTTCTCTAAAAAATCGTTTTTCAAAAACAAATACTCAAGAAAGTCAATTTGTGTAACTTAATTGCACAAAAGAAGTTAAAATGAGAGATACATGTTTCTGAATAACATTGTAAAATGGCTCATTAGAGACAGATATATGACAATTGAATAAAGAGAGAGAAAAAAAGAAGAGACAACCAAAGACCCTGTTGTCGCTCTCTAGCGTTCAGTTCTTTTTAGCGTTCTTAAAAATTTGATTCTGGGTCAACAAAATATTTAAAAAAAATTATTCGTAATTAGACGAAGTTTTGAAAAAATGTTTCCTGAAAAAAAAAATTTCAAAAACTTCTTAAATTTTTAGAGGACATTGTAAGCTATCTACAAAAAATGACGAGAATAAAAAATGGATTGTTTTTAAAAATGCAGCCTGAACATTTGTTTTTGACAATTGAAGGAGACAAAAAGATTGTTGTTGTCAACAATATTTCTTCAAAACTAATTCTAAAAAAATGACAAAAATTGTCAATTTTGATTTTCTTTTAAGTTTGTCAAATTTAAAGAAAATTGGTTTGGCGTTTTCGTTTTAACACCTAAGAGAATGGATACTAAAATTTTCTTCAAATTTACTTGAATAGCTAAAATTCTTTAGAGTATTTGACATGGCAATGCTCATAAACTAAAATATTATATCTCAAATTGGTCAACTCTAATAAATCTCCAGATTTACGTTAGCCTGCGTTAAGTCGGAAGATAGGACAATAGAAATTAAAGGTTTGGATGTAAACAAAAGGGGATGCACGCCTGGTGAGGCGCTGGCTAATTCGGTTTGACCGACGTTGACGGTCCTCTTCACTCTCAGGTGAAAGCTTTTATATCCCAATATGGCTTATTGCAGCCGGGTCTTGAATTTACTCAGTTACTTGTAGACTTGCAAAGTATAAGGACAGAGTAAAGATTTCAGAAAAAATGACTTCCAAAAAATTATCGCGTGAATCAGTAAGAGTGTGTTCGGTAGGGACAGCAGAAAATCTACGGAGTAGAAAATTGCCCACAAAAAGACAAGTTCTGCAATTATTTTTTCACAAGCATAAAGTAAATAAGAAGACTATAAAAGAAAGTTTACATATAGCTTTGAAGAAGTGTAGAATATTCTGGGATAAAACAAGCATTCCGTTAAAAGAAAATCATCACACCGTAACAAAAAAAGAAAATTGTTTAATGAATGGAGAAATGTACTTAGAGCTAAGAGTCGGCGTGGTTATAGTTTGGCACAAGCCGCAAAACAGTTTGCATTCGAAGAAAAGTTGAACTGGTTATTTGATATTGCACATCGGGATGCACTTGTATCAATGACAAATAGTGAAGATCGTGAATTTTTAATTTTACAACGCGAAAAAGGACGTCTTGGATCATTCGCTACCATTGTTGATACAGCGGAAGAAAAATTGGAAAAAAAATGAAAGTAAGTTCGTATTGTTTATTACATTGTCAAAAAAGCTTAAACGGGAAATCTAAAAAGTATATTTATCATAATTTTTTTCAATGTTTCAGATTGCAATTACATCAGTAATCACGATTCATTTCTCAGCGATGCAAACAATTACGTTTTTTCTGAGAATGATGAGGATGAATGTATCGAGCTTTCTGATGAGGATGGCCATGGATATTTCATTACGAGTTCATATATCGATTCCATTTTACTATTGGAAAAATCAGGAACATCTGACACAGTACAAACATACAAAAAATTTAAATTATTAACGCCTGATGTCATTGCAGTTGCAGATCGTCTCAAAATAAGCCATAGAGCTACTGCACGTGTTCTTGCTGCTGTAGCCGGAAGCCTTACTAATAAGATTGATAATGCAGTCTCTGATTTTCCTTCTCGAGAAAAAGTCCGCCTGGATCGTGAAAAATGTAGAGATAATTTTTTTTACGAGATAAAGGACGCTTTTGTAGAAAATTTATCATCATGTAAGACATTTGCTCTCCAATGGGATGGAAAACTTCTCCCTGACCCAAATAACAAACGCCCAAGTGTCGATCGTCTGCCTGTGCTTGTATCAGGTGTCAGAGTTAATCAATTGTTGGGAGTGCCAAAGCTCGAAAATAGCAGTGGAGAAACTCAAGCAGATGCAATAATTAAATTATTGAAAGAGTGGAATATCGAGGACAAAATTTCATGTATATGTTGCGATACTACATCGTCGAACACAGGGCGAATTAATGGAGCCTGTCATCGTATTGAGACCCATTTAGGAAGAATTCTTCTAAATCTTGCTTGCCGTCATCACATTTACGAACTGGGTTTAAAAGCAGCATTTTTTCAATGGCTATCAAACACAAAATAAATGACCCAGCTTGCTCAAAATTTAACAGTAGTCTATTCATATATGGCGTTGACGGGATCAGTATTGCATTTAAAGTTACTGCGCAAAAAAATTCAAAAAGTCACTGACTTATCAAACAGCCCTCGTATTTCAAATCATTTTAGAGTTCGGGAATTCTCAGCTACCGATAACCAGACATAACTGTTTTTGCTTAAAACCATTATTTTCATTAGCTCATGTCAGGCCATAAACATTGTTTGTTATCGCTGAAAATTACAACAGTTGTTTCTCATAGATCCAGGATGCGACCTCTTGAAAATCGTATAATTAAAATTTTAATATCAATAAGATTATTATCAAAAACCATAAATGATTTTTCGGTAAGCGACTCGAGTAGTACATAAATTACTTATTCAATAGTGGGCCTGTGCCTCGGCTAATCCACTCAGGCTGTACTATACCTATAGGTACATTTATCTCGTAATAAGTAGGCTATCCCAATAACCTGAGTGCACTAGGGTGAGTGCTAGGGAAGTTTCCCCTTTGAGCCTTCTTTCCCTCTCCACTTAACGCTTGTCTCATTCTCTCGGTCCCCTTCCTTTCCCAAAATTTTTCCTTCAAACTTTTTCCACGCTTAAGACTGGCCGCATTTTTTACTTATAAAAAATAACTCTAATCTATTCTGGTACAAACTTGCGCGAAACTGCACGAACGAATTCTAATCTAGTTACAAAACCGACTTCAAACATTAACATTTCATCAATAAGAGATTGTTCTTTTTTTATAATTTCTCTTCTCCTTTCTTCAGTGCTTTTCATTTTTATGTAGGTTCCCGATTAGACTTATAGCCAAGCTTAGACCAAAATATAAACCGTTGGTTTGAATTTCTGAAAACAGGGTTCAATTTTGAATGATAAGCCTTACAATCGTTTGTTGTTCGCGTTATTGTTGGAGAAAATTTATCCCAGATTGCAGGTGAAAATTTGAACCACTCTTAATATAAACTTCAAAAACATAATCACAAAACTTTTGAACTCTACTGTCTAATGGTTGGATAGCCTCAAGGTCTTCATGAAAACATTTTACTACATCAGATGGATTTAAAAAAGCAAGACCAAAACAGTTTATCAACAAAGAACCTATTTCTAATTTTTTCGTCTTTGTATTCCTTACTTAATCGGAGCTCTTGAATTTTTCTCCACCAATTTTGACCTAAATGAAATCTATAGCGATTTTTAGTTATGGAATTATTAAACACTGAACGTATAGCTGAATGGATACCAATTATAAGTAAAATTTTGAAGCCAGGAGCTTCAGCAGGTCCACGAATTGCTAAAACAGTTGGGTTCAGAGGATGTCCGAACACGTCAATGCTCATTTTAATACTGATGCTATAGTCAGCTGAGCTATCCTAATGTATGATTTGAGCCTCTCGTAATTCCTTAATTATGGAGATAATTTAATTATTGTGACTAAGATTTCCAGCTGCTTGAGACCCCACGAGCAGTTGAAGATGATCGACTAACTCATTAGGATCATCCCAGTGGACATAGTCTGGCCTTGAATCTTGTCTTACAATCATAAAGTGAGGTAGTTAATTCTTACTTCTGATTGATTTACTTTTTAATGACCTACCACTGTTTGATTGAGTTGGTAATAACTTACCATTGGCTGATCGTCTTTTTGTCGACTCTTTATTAAGAAAAAGTTTTGCGATAATATTTTCGTACTTGAAAATTTTGTCTGCACGTATAGGTTCAGAGGAACTATACTTTTACTTATGTGCATTGGTTTAAATGAGAATTTCTTTATAGTTACTGAAATCATCAGGATTCACATAAGCTTCTTCAGGTTTTTGTTTAAACTAAAGTTCTAACAATCCACTGCTTATCAGATAGCGCTTATCACCAATTTTGACATGATAATTTTCAAAACTTATCGGAGTATCACCAATCATGAGGGATCCATCCTTGAACTTACAGACTCCATAGATCATATTCAAAAATTGTTTCCTATTGCGATTTAACCAAAAAGGAACTTTGTTGTTAGATTTTCATAATATGGAGTAGGTTCATCATCATCATCTTCCTGAACCATAGTTGTATTATGCTCTCGATCATCCCATCTCGATCATCTTTTTTAATTTTTTTCTTAAATTCATGCTTGATTTTTGAATTTGAACATACGATGCTTCCGTCGAATTGCATCACTAGCTTTTGCTATTTGATGGAGTACTTCTTTCTCTTTATGAAACATGTTGGTGCTTCGATGTCTCAAACAAAACTAACTTTATTCTAGTATAATCTCTTGTATTTATAAAATAACAAAGCAAGAGGTTGACATCTCAGAGAGTGCGTATTCTGAAGGAACTAGGTCTTAGAGTGATACCTTGACAAGAAAGAAGAAAAAGCGAGCATTAATTTATATATTTTTCATTTTTTGTTGCCGCTGCTATAAAGATGGAAGAAATACTGAATATTCTAGCTCCAGTTAGCTATGATGAATCTTGAGCACACTATGAGATTCATTCTCATCATCCTCATGCTTCGTCATCATTTAACAACAGTAATGAGATTCGAATTGCAATGCAGCGTCAAGATTTGTACACTCTTCCAAGTAAAAGTTCATTGCATGTACATGGAAGATTTGTCAAATCCGATGGAACTAATGTGACAGTTACATCTTTGGTTGGTAATGCCATCTGTTTTTTATTTGATGAAATTCGTTATGAATTGAACGGTATTGAGATTGACCGTTACCGAGGTTCTGGTGGTTCGGATCCCACCTTAAGCTGTAGGTCCCCCCATCATGCACTTGACTGCAACCCAGTCCATGAATGATGGGGTAAAAACCAGGCTTTGTCCAATATGTCAAGGCACACGCTCTTATCAGATCACTTGATTGCATTACAATCATGCGTCCTGGACTGATAATATATACCGGAACAGCCCCATGCATACCATTCAAAAAAATTAAAAAATCTTACTATAACCAAAAAATGCCTTCAACTCATTGGGCTGTAACAATCTTAAGCTTGAGACATTAATTTTCTTATCAGTCACTTGACTTAGTCCGTGGCTATGATGGAAAACCGGGTTCTTTTTAACCCGAGAACAAGTTTAAAAAAATATATATAATAACACCCGCGCGGCCGCTGTGTGTATGGATAACAGTGATAAAATATGAACTCCAAACTACACTATCCCCCTATAATAATAATGATCCTGTATAAGGTGCGACTTGTAAATAAGTTTTCAGTGTATTGCCAGATTCAGTGCAATGATTTCATAAATAGACACTTCTTTTATCCTCAACATACTTTCTGACAGTTTATCTGAGAGTAGCAGACAAAAGGGTGTCTGTTAAAAACGGTTAGTCTTTCTTTTGATTTAAATTGAAAAATTCAGTGAAATTTTGTGGGTGTTTGAAAAAAGGTTGTTTCATAAGAATTATTTTTCAGTTTTTATCCACCCTGTGAATATCAAAGACTGCAAAAACAGCTTTTGGCATTGACCGCTGTGAACACAATATTAGAAAGGAGGTGATTGTGAAAGGTTGGTGTGCCTTCTATGTGACAGTTTCTATTTAGTGGAATATTATGTCTTAAAAAGTCGTTTCATGTCAAAAATGTTTCCAGTTGCTTCTCAACAACCAAGTGAGCATCAAGGCTTTGTAGCAGACTCGTGCCTGAAAGGGGAAAACAAAATGGAGCCTGAGCAGAGCCGAAAACTCATCTCCATCATGGACCAAGCATATACCATGTTGACGGAGAAAAGAAAAATCAATAAAATCAACAAGTGGATCAAATTTGGTAAGCAAAATATTAGAATATTAAATAATTTAAAGTATCTGGAATTGTCTGTAGGTCAAAAAGTGCATATTCAATCGACAATAGGCATTTTAAAAGCATTAAAAACTAAATTAAAAGTAATGAGAAAAAAGGGAAAAGGTATTGAAAATTCGAGAAAAAAACAGATAGAATACAGTGGGAAGATTTAGAATCGGCGTTCAGGAGTAGGATGAGAACCGGATGTGTAGTAAATTTAAGACATAAGGACCCTAAACATTTTCTGGAGGACACAAAGTCAATGGTCGTTAGAAGTATACAAGATATTTTGAAAAAATATGGCGGTTTGAAAGTGAACGTTTCTTTTGCCGTGAAATTTAAATACATAGTGAATGGTGAAACGGTAGAAGAAATTAAATACATAAACACTGAAAATAGTAGAATCCTCCCATCAACTGACATCAGTGCGCGTTACGATGAGAATGTGTGTGATAAAATTTTAGTAAAAATAGAAGAATTTAAGGAAACGGTTTCGGTATGGATATTGAGTGAAATTATAAACCTCATAGTAAATTTTAATAAATATTTGCCGATAAATTCAGGTATATCAACATTCATTGATTTACCAAAATATATTAGAGATAAAAAGCTGTTATAAATGTTCAGAAGAATGATGTTTATTGCTTTATATGGTCGGTAATGGCCGCTATTCATCCTGCGAAAAATCACGTAAATGAGACTAGATCTTATCCGCATTATAATTCAGAACTCAATCATGATGGTGTCTCATTTCCTATAAGTCTTGAAGATATTCCAAAATTTAAGAAAATGAATGAGCTGTGTATAAATGCTTATGGCGTGGAAGATGATAACAAGTATAAGAAAGGTGAAATTGTACCACTGTATCTAAGCAAAGAAAAGTCCAGACGTCCTACAATACACCTTTTAATGTTCGAGAACACAAATCTTAACTCTGACTGTTCAAATCAAAACAAATCAAATGACAGAAATCCAATATATTACTTCGCTTTGATTAAAAACTTATCCCGATTAGTAAAATCTCATATTACAAATTCTAAGTGTCGTACTTACTTTTGTGACAAGTGCCTATGCCACTTCAAATTAGAAAAATCCTTATAGAATCATAGATTGAATTGTGAAAATGCGCATCAATGTAGAATGATATTACCCAATGAAAAAGAAAGATTTTTGAAATTCCGAAATTACAGGTTCAAACCGAAAGTTCCATTCCCTGTTTATGCTGACATTGAATGTCTATTAATGGAAGTTGCTGAAAATCCTTTGAATATAGGGCCGTATCAAAAGCATGTTCCATACAGTGTTGCATTTTCATTACGTTGCAGTTTTGATTACTCTCGCTCAAAATTTCAAATTTATCGCTGAAAAGATTGTATAGTGTGGTTTGTCAACGAATTAAAAGAAATTGCGCAAAATATTGATTCTCAATTGGCGTGCAATGTACCAATGGAGAAACTGACTCCAGAGAAAAAAGTAGAGTTTAGGTCTGCTCAAAACTGTCAAATCTGAGAAAAACCATTCGAGCAAGATGACATAAGACATCATGACCATTGTCACTTCACGGGCAAGTTTCGTGGTGCAAGTCATCAGGGTTGCAATGTGAATTACAGAGACTCGCACACTGTGCTGGTAGTTTTCCACAATTTGTCGGGATATGCTTCCCAATTTTTCATCAAAACATTAGCTATACACCGAGGATCGTCAGTTATATTCATAGGTTTGTAATCGCTATTTTCAGCAGATTCCAACAAGATTTACAATTTATTTTGATCACATTTTTCGATTGGAAGCAAACTTGAAATGCTCATCTGAAGTTTTTTACATCTTTTCGTTTGTCCCTTCAAAGCTCAAAAGTACAAACTCTGAAAAACTGCATATTTTTAGAAGAGAAATGAATTCGAATTTTATATCTATGATAGAGACCCTTGATGAATAAAAGAAAATTTGCCATTTTTTAAATCTATTACGTTGGTAAAATTGAAATTTTGAAACCACAACATCAGTTCCTTTTTTATTTATTCTTTATATTTCAGGGATCCTCGAGGGAGAGCTGGGACAAGTGAGCCACTTTTTGATTAGTAGAGCCAACCAAAATAAAGAAGTACTTTTTAATGTACGCTTCCGATTCTATAGTTTTATTTCAAATTTATTTCTATTTTTGTTTTCAAATATGTATTTAAGAACAAATTGTTGCGAAATTTTTTTTTAAGTATAGAAAATTCAACTCACGGTATTCTGTACCATTTCTGTTTATACAGAAATATGTTTCTACGGTTACTGTGTATTTGGTATTTATTTAAATACAACATCAGATAATTGTGGACCAATTAGATCAAGTGCCTATTTTTTTAAATATACACTTCTTTTCTGAATAAAGAGAACCATAGAAAAGTTGTATAATAATTTTTTTTTCAATTTTAACAACGTATTTAGCTTTTCTCACCTAATTATCGAATGTTGAGCGTTTTATCTTCCAAGTCGAATTTTTTGTTTACACATGTCAATAATTCAATTTTATTCTATAATTTATAAGAATTTATTCTTCCATGTTATCCAGAAAATGAACAAATTTCTCTTGTATATTGATAATTAAGTTGATTCACCAATTCGTACCATTCCCTCCACAAATAGGTCTATAGCATTTGAGCGACTGGTAAATGTACGTGAAAAATTCTTTTTTTTTGACGCATTGCCTTTTTAACGCTATTTTTATCTTGAGTTTCATTATTGTGCATGAAAGTACATAAACAAATCCCTCATCTTAACATTTCCATCATAATCAGAAGGCATTAGTTTTCTGTGAAATCTGATTATTACGGATTCCTTCAAATTTCCACGTTTCGAGACCACGTGAACCCGAAAGAAGCAGGTTTTACGATGGTGTCTGTCTTTCGTCGTTTTTCTTATCTGTACTTCTAATTTCGACTTCTGGATGTTCTTAATTTTTTTCAAAGTGTATTTATGTTCTAAAGAATCCCACAAGCTATAAAGATGATTAAACTCAATACCAAAATCAAAAAACTTTTTTAATTCGCTCTAATTTCCAATTTCGATTCCTGGGTCTTGGCGATTTTTTTATAGTGCATTTTTGCCATTATAAAGATTTGAAGTACTCGAAAATGTATTTCTTCTATTTATAAAGGTGTTGAAGACTTTCTTTGAAAGAGAGGTGAAATGAACATAAGTTATATCTTAAAAGATAAAAGGTAAATATCCACAAAAAAAAGGAGAGACTTTTTCGTCCTTCAGGTGAGCACAAAAATTAAACTCTGGATAACTTAAAAACTCTGCAAACAAGAATTTTTTTCACTTTTGCTGCCTAATGGCCTAAAAAGCATTCCTGCATATCAAAGAAATACTAATACACTTGCAAAGAAGAAAGAAACATCTAGGCAAATTTGAACTGCTCCAGAAATGGCCGCCCGATACGCTCGCGTTTGCACCACATCGTCGGACGTGTATAAGCGCGTGCCCGCACTAACGGTTCCCTTGAAGAACACCTGTCTCAACTGTCTGTCGTCGGGCTTCGACTCAAGCGTGGCCCACTTCCGGGTGTCAAAGTAGTCTCGGTCAGAAATATTTTTACTTTTTACACACGCGCGGTCTCTAAAGTCACACCTCGTGGGGTCGAAGGTGGGAGCTAAACACACTTTGGAGGCTAATACTGAGGCCACTTACCTTGCAGTCAACGCACGTACTCTTTGTCACCTTCTATCCATTTATGTCTGTACTTTGTATTCCAGTCTCTTTTTATCCTTTTGCATCTTCTGGTATTTTTCGGTCTCACCAGGTGCACCGCCGCCGAACCATAAAAAAAAAGAAAAAAAAGTGACAGGTCCCGCGTTTCTCTCTTCCTTCCTTCTCGACTTGTGCTAGTTTCGTGTCGAGGCTGTCGATTGGTCGGTTGGTGTGAAAAAGGCTTGCTTGTCAATCTCGGCCAATGGGTGCCTTCGTACTTTTGCTACTCGCTTTTCATGGTTTCTCATACGCTGTCTCGAACATGGAAGTTTACTGGGTCTTAGCAACGTGGGGTCGTCCAGACATGCCGTAGTTAAGGTGATGGTCGACACTGTTACGTACTGCCTTTGACACTGCTAGTGGAGCTTAATGGTGTGGTATTGCAGGGTTCGTTCGCCCTGACTCGGTGATCGACTTTGTACCGCTACTCGCCGCAGGTCGTGGCGCTGAGATATGATGCCGACAGCGAAACATGGCTGCTAGTTGTGGCAGCCCCCGCTTGGTCGGTGAAGCATGACCGTCTGGTAATGGTGCTGTGCTATGGTGCCGATGATCGAAAATAGCTGCTAGTTGTGGCACCTCCCCACTCCGCCGGTGAAACATGGCCGTCCGGTAATGGCGCTATGGCATGCGCGGCACTGATGCGCCATGTTGGTTACGTTCCATCCTCCCGTCCTGATTCTTTGGTAGCTGGAAGGTTGTTGGCTGTCCGCGGAAATCCATCCAAGGTTATACCCATAGAATAGACATAGCCAGGTGAATCCTGGGTTTACCCAAAAAAGATATAAGAACAGTGGTACAGATCCTAACTGGACACAATCATCTAAACTATCATATGCACAAAATGAAGTATAACCCTACGACAGAGTGCAGGAGATGCAGCAGGGCTGATGTTACATCCCTGCATGTACTATGTCAGCTGGGCTTAGGCACCAGACCCCTGGGGCCCATTTTATGGGACGAGAGAAAATTACAACATGATCAGTAGTCGACATGCTAGGCTTCGTCAAGAGGTCTCGGTTCGACTGCTGAGAGCGAATGAGTGAGGGTGTGGCACAATAGGCCTAATAGTTTGAGCGCCAGAGGAGCACTCCATGGGCTCCTCGCCCGTCCTAACGCTAACTAACTAACTATTACGTCTCCACCTGTCTGTTCCACGACTTCTTCTTTCAGGTACACAGCTGCACCTACAAGGCTTCCTTCTCTTGACGGCACGGGATGTGGGCTTGAACAACTTTAATTTATTAGGCTCATTCCCATTAAAAATCCGCACCGCATTTTTGAACTTCGAAGAGACACTTTTCCTGTCACGAACAAATTGTCCTATCTACATCCGATGGTGACACATGCGCAATTTTGGCACTATCTGAGGATGTTCTGAAGTGAAGCTCGTGAACCAAGTGTAAACTTCAATCCTTGGAAACTAAATTTGAATAAAAATCTAAAACTGAAATATCACCTTTGTGATTTGATTTTGGATTTATATACTTTATGTAACTAGTAATCATAATGAAAATTAGTGAGGTATGGTTCTAGAGGCTTCAATTATGCAATAATACCCTATCTTTTAGGCAGCGTTTTCCGACTTGTTGAACAGTAAATTCACTGACACTAGACCAACATATGTGATACATAACTTCTAAATTTTTCTCACTTTTTAATAGTTGATCACATTTTTGGGTGTAACGTTCTTACTATGTTCAATTAATTAAATCAACCAGAATCTTATTGAAAATGTATTTGAAATTATGCTCAGTAGTACAAACCACCTTGTTTATATCTATGATCAATGACTAGTATTTGATGTTTCTTCAATTATAAAATTTACCCACTTTTAGTCATTGTGGGATAATGAGGTACGATTTTGACAAATGTAGATCATGCTCTTTGTTTCCCTGAACTTAAAAATTTTTCCTCAATTTTTTTTTATTATATGACAATTGAATTAACGAAGCCCAAGAAGAAAATCCAATTCTTTTTGGCACAAAGGTAATTCTTCCTTAATGAAAAGTGTACTGTTATATTCCTAATTGAGAACTTATTTCTTTCGGTTAAAACTTTGACAGTTTGGTGACAAATTTCATCATTTTGTTGAAAATTGAACTATTTTGTCAAAAACAGGTATTCGTATAAAGTCAAGGGCCATTTTATATCTGCTAATCATTTCTGTGAATTTAGTATAATTTTCCTGAAGACTATGCTCAGTATAAAAAATACCTGAGAATTATGCGACTAAGGAGGCGTAATGTGGAAATTGTGATTCTTCAAAGTTTTATGCTAACAAAAACTGGAATGAACGTAACAAAAGTTTTGTTGCGTTAATTTTTGTTATTTTGTATAAAAAACTACCACATAATTTTGACATTATGTCTTTATAGCATTTGTATTGTTTTTGATAGAAATTCATCTTTTTGAATAGAAAGTTCGTCCTCTCAGTTTGAAATTCCATCCTCTGGCAAAAAGTCATCTTTTTTGGTTGAAAATTTATCTTTCTAAGTTGCGAATTCCACTGTTCAGCTACTAAAAAAGTACTACAAAAAAGCAACGTAACATCTATTTGCTGCAAACAGGCATATGAAATATAAGTATCTCAAAAGAAATCACATGATGCTCATAATTTATAAGATGAAGACTTTAGAATGCATTATAAAATATATGAGAAAGAACAAGACTGAACAGTATTCACATTGTCAAACAAATTCTACATTAGGACGTACATTTATCTGATTTCCTTCTAATGTGCTAATGTTGCTTCTAATGTGTCCCCTAATGGTTGACATTTTTCTTGTATCTCTTCCCTATTCCCTTATACGCCTCTCACATACTTATTTGGTGGTGGACGGGGAACCTGCAGCTTAAGTTGAGTTCCGAATCACCAAGAGCAACAGCTTCAAGTACTAAGAGAACCTTTCTCCCTAGAGGTACCGGTCTCACGACTCTCCAGAGATGAACAACTCCCTTACTAGGCAAGTGTTCACTGCATGGGCCGCCGAGCCTCTTCCAGAGTGCGAGGCGGTAATCGAACCCGCAAGTCGACAAAGTGGGTCTAAAGCAAACGCCATGGCCCCCTCGACCATCTTTCCACTTGACGCTTTTGCTAATAGTCACCAAATCCAAGGAGAATTCAATTTTGGTGATCCTGGAAATCAATTTCTAGGAGACTTTCTGTAGAATTTTATGGTGGAGATCAAGTGCGACAGCTTGTAAGCTCATGTCGTCCTGCTGCAAATCGAGTCTACAAATTCTTCACAATTCGTCAACCTGCTATTCGTTGGTAACCTAGCATAACGTCCCGTAACTTCCAAGTTCGACTTTCGTGATCAGTTGCCTATTTCTGAATACAGAATATTCTTGACTTTATCCTCCTCTATGTTGGCTTCTCATGAAAGCTTGCTAGGCATGGTAATTCAACTGCTCCGGATACTTTGCCGTGATCGGCCTAAGGAATGTAACAGATAGTCCTCATTATGCTAGACTTTTAAACCTTCAACTTTGTGTGAATACTGCAAAACAAAAAAGCCTTAAAATCTTCCAAATTTTTTTTAAAATTTTGAAAATATTTTTAAATATTTTCTTCAAATTAATTTTTCTAAATGGAAAATCATTCTCAATTTTCCTATGAATCTTAATGATTTTTTTAAATTCCTTTGCAACCTTTCGAAATTCTTTAAAATCTTCATTTTTTGCTCAAAATCTTCAAAAATCTATATTTTGTTAAAAATGTTTAGAAATATTTTCAAGTTAGAAATTATTTTTGAATCTTTTTAAAACTCCTAAATATCTCTTAAACTTACACGAATTTTTTCTAAATTACCAATTGTTTAAATGTTATTTATTCATTAAAATTTGTTTTCATTCCAAAATCTTTTGAAGTGTTCTGTTAAAATTAACTTTTTATTATCTTCAAAAAATTGTATTTCAATATCTTCAAATATTTATACATTATTTAAAATTTTTTGAAATCTTTTCAGGTTTTAAATTAAGTTGGAATCTTTTCAAAACTTCCAAATATTTTTAAAAATGTTTCGAATTTTTCCTTAAACTTTTTATAAATCCTGAAAAACAAAAAAAGGCCTTAAAATCTTCCAGATTTTTTTTTACATTTTTTAAAATCTTTTTACATATTGTCTTAAAATAAATTTTTCAAAATAAAAAAACATTTAAAATTTTCCTAGGAATCCTAATAACATTTACTTATTCTTTTGAAACCATTCAAAATGCTTCCATTTTTTTTTTTTTTTTTTTAAATTTTCCAAACCCCAAATTTTGTTTAAAATTTTCAAGTTAAAAATTATTTTTGAATCTTTTCAAAAATCCTAAATATCTCTTAAAGTTAAAATTTTTTTTTACAATTTTGAAAATCTTTTTGGATAATCTCAGTTTTAATAAACTGTCAAACGTGGAATATTTTTTAAGAGTTCTAAATATTTTTTTAAATGGTTCAAATTTTCCCACATCTAAATAGGATTTGAAATATAATAAAAGCCTTTAATTAGGAATCTAATAATTTGAAATTATTTAAAAATTAAAAATAGTTTATAAAATATCAATCGGACGTTTATATTTTTTAACGACTAGAGTTTTCGAATTGAAACAGTTTAATTTTTAACGTAAAAATCTGTAAATTGTTTATTTTTAAAAATCATTAAATTGAAATCAAAATTTCAATTTCAACCGCTATTAATGTTGAATTAATTCTTCAAAACT